>CM021107.1:270307141-270563382 GCA_007115665.2 Sequoiadendron giganteum
ATTTGTAAGAACATATCAAAAATGTTAGGTGCACAACGATCTAATTTAGACACCCACGTAGGATCTTAGTCCAATCACTTCTCCTTGTCCCTTTGCACAATGGGGACTCGACCTCATGAGAAAAATCCATCCCACCTCACCCAATGACCATAAATTCATTATCACTGCCACTGAGTATTTTACTAAGTGGATTGAAGTCGTCCCCCTCACCTACATCACCGGTCAGCAGATTTCCAAATTTATACTCAATTACATCATTTGCCGATATGGTGTCCCACAATCTATCGCCACAAACAATAGTTGTTTGTTCAAAAATCAAGACATTCGTAATCTTTGTGAATGCTTCCACATCCAACACCACTTTTCCACTCCATACTATCCGCAAGGAAATGGTCAAGCTAAGGCATCCAATAAAACAATCCTCTAAATTCTTAAGAAGATTTTCAATGACGTTGGTCATGACTGGCATCTCCAACTCAACCCTGCCCTATGGGCCTACTACACTAGCATCCGCACACCTATTGGGGCCACCCCCTTTGCCCTGGTTTATGGATCTGAGGCCATATTGCCCATTGAGGTTGAAATCCCCTCCCTACGGGTCTCCTTGAAGGGATTGATTGATGATGAAGAATACCGACAGTCTCGATTGCATGAGATGGAAATGTTGGAAGAAAGATGACTCAATTCTTTGAACCACTTACAGGCATATCAAAACCTCCTTTGCAAAAGCTATAATAAAAGAGTAATGGTTCAAAAGTTTGAGATTGGTGATTTGGTCTTAATTTAGAACCCAAGGAATCAAGTTGATCGAGAGAAGCTTGGAAAGTTTGAGCCCAATTGGCTGGGTCCTTACATCATCACTGCCACATTTGGTTTTGGTGCTTATTAGCTAGCTACGCCAGATGGAAAACAATTGAAAAATCCTATCAAAAATCTGTATTTACACAAATTATATACATAGCATCAGAGAGCTTGGCTGAAAACCTTAAAAATACAAAAAAAAATTGAAAAATAAAAAAAATCATCACCTTGATGAAAACCTGGCAAACAGGTATCATGGTGACACCAAAAAATCTAAAAAATGACAAAAATAGTAAAGAGAAATAATTCATCCAATGGTGAAAACCTGGTAAATAGGTGCTTTGGATAGGTACCATGGTGAAAACCTGGCAAATAGGCACCATGCATAGTCAATCTTTGCTTCGCCATCTACTATCATTCCATCTATCTTCATCCAAAATAAATACCCATGAAATTTCAACACATTCATGACATTCGTTATAGGTCTTATCATTTCCATCTATGGCTAACAAATGGTTGACATCAGGCCTAACATATCCCTTGCCTTGCATACAACATATTCCCTTTTCATTTTATTCTGCTTGGATAAGTCCTTGACCAGGCTAGGGGTAAGACCTTTATCACCTGACTATAGTGGGTATCACACATGGTCTTGACAATCATAAAAAATCCTGAAAAAATCCTAAAAATCGTAAAGAGTCTTAAAAAAACCCTAGAAATCGTAAAAAGTCTTGAAAAAATTCTAAAAATCGTAAAAAGTCTTGAAAAATTCCTAAAAATCCTAAAAATCCAAAAATGTCTTGAAAAAGACCAAAAAAACCGAAAACTGTCCTAAAGAAAACACAAAAACATTCAGAAAACATAAAAAACCCCAAAATAAAGTCAAAGTCCATCATGTCAAGTCTTTGTCATAGTCGAACTATGTTGTCTCTATGCATTTGCTACATAGGCAAGGCACATCTTAAATGGGGCCCCGAGACATTAGGTCAGTCCTTTTAGGTTGTTAAAATAAAATCATGATTCAATCTCTTGTCATTAAAGAAAAGTCATTGGTCATGTCGAACTATGAGGTCTAAGAGTGTATGACGCGGGCAAGGCCATCAATCGATGAGCCCTCGAGGTTGCACTAGGTCAGTCCATTAGGGTTCATGACATGACACTTTCACACACATCAAATATCTTCAAGTCGGGAAAACTCATTATCAATCCTAAACTAGACAACCTTACAACAAACTTAGACAATCACCTCAATCGACATCTTAATTAGAATGGCATGTTAGCATTGGCACGCAGTCAAATCAATCATTCAGTTAACACCTATCAAATTATCATCACAAGTCAGTTTGTCATCTTTGGGTTTTCCTTCAGATGTGTCCTTTTGAAGAACAAATCATGTCATTTATTTATGCTTTAGGATGTGTCCTTCTTAAGCATCAATATCATCATCTGACATTTTGAGGAATTCTCTTGACATTTGAGAATCGATCCTCTTGACATCAACATCATTCAAGATGTGTCCTTCTTGAATCTGGCATCACCTAGCATTTAGCAACCTAGACCTTGTCAAATTTGGCATCTCGACATCAAAACATTTGACCTTTGAACATTGAAAAAACACTTGGTAGACACTTGGCAAATATTATTTGTCTTTTGATTTTCATCATGCCACTACTTCCTTGCGTCAGAGGAGCCACGACATAGCATGATGATTGCCCTTGTCTTTTATGATCATCCTGCTACTAGTTCCTCGAGGATGTCCTGATTTCAGGATTTAGAGGAGCAATGACGTAGTACGATGATCATCTTATCTTTCATGATTGTCATGTGGCTAGTTCCTTGAGGATGTCCTGACATCGGGATTTAGAGGAGCAATGTCGTTTCATGGATAGTCTTGTCTATTTGTGGTTGGTTGTGACAAAATGACTAGGGGAAATTGAGTTCCTCATCTGAGTCACGATCATCCTTGTCTGCAATTGCTTGTCCTATGTGATGGTTTGACCTTGCACACTATTGATCTATGTCATATCATAGTGTTTGTTGGCCATTACGACAATCCACCCAATGATGATTAGAGCAACACCTATTAGTACTTTGGAAAATATTGAAGGATTATTTTTTTGCACTAACATGCATCCCTTTATCCACACTAACATCCATCTTTGTTAGGTACCCTCTCTCCTCTCATCTCCTGATGATATCTTGTGACATACAAAAACATAATTGCACACTCATATGAAAATTTTATTAGCACGTTTCACATTTACATAAATCTATTCACATAATAAAATTTACATTCATATTTCATTCACATGACATATAGGTCCATCATTTACATTCATCCATATTGCATACATCAAAGAATCATTTGCATCAATTCATTTGCATAACATATAAGCATCATAACCATCCATAACATCAATGAATACATATAGGATCATAACATAAGAACATCATACATTGCATAATCCATACATCCATAAGACATCCATAAATGCATTCATAATCATAAGCATGGCATCCATTCGTAAAATCATCATCATAAAGTTGTATCATTAGTACATACATGTCATCATAACTAGTCATACATTAATGCATCCATCTTCATAAACATGGCATCATATAAAATATCACTATCATAATCATAAAGTAACCATCATAAATGCATCATCATATTGCCACATAAATCACATCACATCACATAAAGCATAATAACATAATAATGCATAACAACATAACGCAAAGCATGTAGTCCAAAGGAAAATTGCCTCATATATATATATATCTCAAAATCATGTCACAGGATAGAATCTCATGGAATCCCAAAAATAGAGCTCGTAGGCTCGATAGTCAATAAATAAAGTGTCTCAACAATAACAATAAAATACCATATGCCCTAGGTTATGCTATCCTCTCCCCCTCGGGGTGACTGATGGGGTGATTGATGCTCACTCATGAGCTCAACCATAACATGAATTGAGGACACTGTAGGCTGGCTCTGTGAGGCTGAAGGATCGATAACTGGAGATTGGCTATGTTGTGACCTATGGCCTGATGATACTGATCCATGACTATGGCCAGACCTATGGATTGATGAGTTTCGATGACTGTAGTGTGACCTGTGCCCTAAGGACTATCCTGATGATGTAGACCCACCTAAACTAGTGTGTTGCAGCTGTTGTTGTGCATCCTGCTACTTCTCTCTATCTTTCTACCACTCCTTGTCCTACTTTGTGATCAGGACAACCTAGGATCCCATCTCTTTGGTGGCACTTCCTTTTCATAAAGAACTATGTATCGCCCCTAGCTCTTGTTGATCCTTTCCAACTCCCTATCCATATCTCTTGTGAGCCCCATGTTCAACTCCACAAACTCTCTAGCCCATCTCTCGGCCTCCTGCTATCTCATCATAGCCTGGTCTCTCTCCACCCGCACCACCTCTAACTTTGTTGCTAGTGCCTTGTTCTGAGACAAGGCAACATCCAGTCTGCTCTGTACATCTAATAATCTTTGGTCCACTATGGCATCTAATGGCAAGGGTGGTGGCATGTCGCCATCCTCCTCCCCATCTATCATTTGCTCCCTCAATCGTCTCTCCACCTCATCCATCTCATCCTCCTTGACAATATCAATCTCATCATCCTCATCATTACCGACTGCCTCCTCCTCTCCCCCAATCTCCAATGCCTGATGCTCTGTGAAAACATCCTCCTCCCTCAGCATCTCCCCCTTTGCCCTGATGTCTCCCTCTAGCTAGACCTCCATCTCTACCCTAACCTCTACCTCCATATCTCCCTCATGCCTTCCCTCCCCCTTTGGTTGCTCGCCCTCCTGCCTAACCTCCTCCTCTCTCTCCCCCTCCTCACCCTCCTCTCAGATGGGTGATAATGGTGCTCCACCTACTCACTACTATTGGTGTAATTAAATATGTTGTACCTTGTCCTAGTTCATGATTACACCTTAGTTAGGTTTACTTAGGGACCACATAGGAGGTAGTTGGATCTTTTCCACCTTTGGTGGACTTATCATGTTATTACTTTATCACTTCCACCTTTTGTGGACATATCATGTGATTAACTCTCCACCTTTTATGGGTGATTCACTATTTGTGGTGGTTATCACATTATCACTTTTCCACTTTAGGTGGAGTGATAGATTTTCACAGTTGTCTCATGCCATAAGATTACGACACTTTTCATAATCTTATGCACTCCTATGTTCTCACCTTGGCTATATAACCAAGGGGTCTCTCATTGTAAATCATATCATATCATAATCATACTGATGAGAATATAGTTTATTCTTGTCACATTATTTTCTATCTTCTTGTGCTTTCCATTTGGTCCATAGATCTTGGCATCCATAGCCAATTCTAACATGGTATCAGAGCGGGTTGGGTGCCATTGGAGAGTCTTTTTCTGAGGAGAGGTACCAGATTTGGGGAGGGTCCATTTTTGGCTCCTTATTGTAGGTTCATATTAGAGCTTGCTGGTGCAAATATGAGCTCACCATTGTGTTCGGAAGGTTTGAGAAAGTCAATTTTTCCTTTTGTTTCGTCCAAATCAGACATACGAGGCCAAATCTATGAGGGTTTGAAGTTGAATTGTGGTTGCTAGATCTAGAAGGTAGCTACATTTTTGAAGCATTTTGGGTCAAATCTTACCTTGTCATTGCATCCAAAAGGACCAAAAAACCTAAGATCGAGGTACAGAGTGTCGCAGGGAGGTACCAGGTTGCTCTTCAGGTGCCATGTGGCCTGTCGGTCGTGGCCCCCGCGACCCCATTCACCTGCCACTAGCAGCCAAAGAAATCTAGCATCCTTTCAGCCAATAAAAATTGGTAAAATTAAATCCGGTAGTCAATTTTTCAAACCGGTGGCAAAGAATATTTTGATTCAAGATTTTTCCTTGAGATTCCGCCGAACCAGTGACGAGGGAAGGGCGTCAAAATTAAGCATGGAAAACAACATATTCCATTTGACAGAGAATATTCTTTTTTGGCAGGCCACAAGTCGTCAAATTTAATCGGGAGGATTTTTGACGTCATCCCTATGCCAGTATTTTCAAAAAAACATTGCCCCCCTCATCGTTGGACTTTTTGAATTTCCAATCCAACTTTGAAGCTCCATAACTTGCTCATTTTGGCTCCTTTTTTCGAGCATTTTTTTTTTATTTGGGCTAATTTTTTGTGCTCTTCGTAGTGGTGCAATCATTTTTTTGTTTTGGATTTTTTTTTTTTCCATAAATTTCAGATTCGCATAGGTGTTGCTGCTTCGTCCTCATTTTGGGAACTTTGGGAGCTCATAACTTGCTCCTACGGTAACATTTTTGGGTGATTTTTTTTTGAAAGTGCATGATTTTTTGTGTACTTTCAAGTGGTGTAATCAGATTTATCTCATCTAATATAAATTTTTCACTTTGAACTTGAGGCCTATTTTGGCAATTTGCATGTTCCAAGATCAAAGTCCACTTTGTTGTTTTTGGTAGTGGCAATTGTAAACAAACTAAGTATAAAGTTCCAAATTAGATATTGCTTGGGGGTTTCTTGATTGAGTGATTTGGGGGGGTAATCTTGCAGTGGTTGATTGCATTCTTTTGCTTGGTTTGTGTTGTTGCAATGGGGAAATCTCAAATTGAACTCCTAACTCCACATAACTATGCTACATGGAGAAAATCAGTATGGCACTATCTCATGATGAAAGGTCTAATAGGTCATCTAAAGGACACTATTCAAAAACCTACTAATGCTAAAGAATTGGAAAAATGGGAGATTGATCAAGAGAGAACACTTGGATGCATATGTTCATTAGTCTCATTTGATTTGCAATTTCATATTGATTCATGTAAAACACCTAAAGAGCATGGGAGACTTTTGAAAATTTGTATGGTAAAACATATAAGATTAGGGGATATCATATTGATAATGATTTGATGAATCTTGATCCTAAAAGTTTTGACCACATCCAAGACTACATCTCCAAAATCAAGCAATTAAGAACATAGTTGAAAGAATGCAGTATTGAAAAAGAGGATTTATAATTGATTCTGAATGTGTTATCCAAGCTTGGTCCTGAGTATTCAGTGTTTGTTTTTGGCTTTCATACCCATCAACTTTCTATGGGAGCATCATATGTTGATCCTAAGTTTGATGACTTTGCAAATCTTCTAATCCAAGAGGAAGCTAAGTTAATGAACATGGGTCTAATCATGTCTTTCAAGCCACATGCATTAGTGTCTAGTGAGTCAAAGGTACAAAAATAATCAAGGAATCTTGATAAGAAGCAAAAGATGAAATAGAACAAGCCACATAAAGAATCAAAATCCACTCATTCAAAAGAAGAATCATCTAAGAAGAAGAGGCATTTTTGTGCATATTGCAAGAAGGATGGATAGGAAGA
Source organism: Sequoiadendron giganteum (assembly GCA_007115665.2). Lineage (NCBI taxonomy): Eukaryota > Viridiplantae > Streptophyta > Pinopsida > Cupressales > Cupressaceae > Sequoiadendron > Sequoiadendron giganteum. Next base: position 270,314,337 of record CM021107.1, read on the forward strand.
ACATTATTGTTATAAGAAGGATATTGATGAGTTGAAAAATCTTCTAAACAAGAATCAAATTGACTTGCCTTCTAGAATGTCTGAATCTTCTTCTCCTTCTTCTTCAAAATAGTCTAAGGGAAAATTTCATTTGGCATCCACATCAGGAAATAAAGGACAAGATCTTTGTGCTTTTTCAAGTTCAGGATCAGGGAGATGGCTTCTAGATTTAGGAGCATCACATCATATGGCATCTTCGCAGTCTATATTCTCTTCATTTCAACCTTGTTCTATGTCTCCTATCTTGATGGGAAACAATACATACATGAGTGTAATTGGGAAGGGATCTATTAGTTTTGGGGACAACACTTTCCAGAATGTCTTGTGTGTTCCTCATTTGACAAACAATCTTCTTTCCATATATTAGATTACACATGGTGGAGATGGGAGAATTGTGGAGTTCACACCTTATTCAGTCATCATTCAAAACTTGGAGAGTAGAGAGATCATTTCTACTGGGGCAGTTGATAATTCATCTTGGTTGTATACCTTTGCAAATTTTGCTTCTGATGATGACATTGTTCCTTTGTTTGTTGATCACACTTCTAGTGTGAACCATGATTCAGAGGAGACATTTGGCTACTTGAACTTGGGAGTTCTCACATCAGATCCAGTACTTGAGCCATGCATTTCATCTCCTCCATCTATTGTTGTACATGAGGATTCTTGTGATTCCACAGTTTGGGTTCCTTGTGACTGAGTGCATTAGGACATACATTGTCTTCCAAATATGTCTACTTTGGATGGCGTCTTGATGGGTATTTATGTCTTGTTTGTGGAGTCTCATCTTGCAGATTTGGGGGATATCATTGATAGCATTCATCTTCTCTTTGATGAAGATGCTCCTTATTTAGTTGTTGTGAGGGAACACTTTGAACCTCTTGTTCATTCTCTACATGATCATTCTGTGCAATTTGGCGTGAGTGTGGATACTTTTGGACAACATTTGGAGGAGGCTTCTTTGTCTTTAGAGGGGATATCTTTCTCTTTGGATCATGTTCTACATTCATCTCTCCTAGATGTTGGATTTTCCTATTCAGTAGTGTGGTCTAGAATGCCTGTTTGGAGTGTGTCAACTTTCGGCATTGACATAGAGACACTTGAGCATGCTTCAGATACTCATCCATCATCCATATTTTTGAGATCCTGCATACATTCATGGTTTTGTTTCTTCCTAAGGGGAGGAATGTTGTTCAACGAGATTAGATCATCTTCAACATTCAATGTCGAGCTTCTACCATCATTGTAGGAGACTCAACATTAAGGGTGGGCTGCATTATCTCTCTTCTACTTTTCTCTTATGGGGGGGTCTTTTTCCTCACATGGGGTTTTTACCTTCTCATGCATCATTGAGAGCATTTCCTTTTGTATTTCATCTCTCTTTTGGGGAGGAGTTTTATCTCGCTGGGTTTCCTTCTTTTATTCATTTGTGAGAGATTGCATTGCATTTGTACATGGGTACCTAACATGGCCTAGTTACTAGGACCCATCTTGCATTTTTTTCTTTTGTGTACATTCTCCCTAAGTTGCACTTAAGGGGGGTGTTGGTGTAATTAAATGTGGTGTACCTTGTCCTAGGTCATGATTACACCTTAGTAAATTTTACTTAGGGACCACATAGGAGGTAGTTGGAGATTTTCCACCTTTGGTGGACTTATCATGTTATTACTTTATCACTTCCACCTTTTGTGGGTGATCCACTATTTGTGGTGATTATCACATTATCACTTTTCCACTTTAGGTGGAGTGATAGCTTTCCACAATTGTCTCATGTCATAAGATTACAACACTTGTCATAATCTTATGCACTCCTATGTTCTCACCTTGGATATATAACCAAGGGGTCTCTCATTGTAAATCATATCATATCATAATCATATTGATGAGAATACAGTTTGTTCTTGTCACATTATTTTCTCTCTTCTTTTGCTTTCCATTTGGTCCATAGATCTTGGCATCCATAGCCAATTCTAACAGTTGCTACACCCTCCTCAGTTGTCTCCTCCGGCCATCTCCTCCTCTAGCCACCCCTACCATTCTCACCATCATCTCCTCCCCCATCAAACCCCCCATCTTCACCACATCTCCCCCCATCTCCTCAACCACCATCTCTCCCTCCTCGTCATCCCCGTCCTCCCCGCTGTACCCATGGTATCACTGATTTTCGATCAATTAGCACTGGCCCATCTGTATTAGTAAGTGGTACTGGCCTATGTACCTACCACTAGGCATCAAAATATACTATGGTCCTTGCATCTAATGAAACCCCACTCCATGAGCACTATTGTGCAACTAGTCCATCAATATGCTGCTCTACTAGAGGAACTACTATGAAAGGTCCCCACATGGTCTCTTGTAATGACCGAGCATGCTCTATTGTCCCTACAGAAACACCCTGATGCGCTCTGTGTCAAAGTACTGGCTAGGGTAGGTACATCTCAATAATGTGTTGAGATTGGACTGTCCATCCAATTAGATATCAGAACTTTATACAAAAAGATAAATGCTCACCCTCTCAATCTCACCGAGCACAATCTCTTTAAGGTCTCCAAACAAAGCTCATCAAAGTGTCAATCCTATGGCTCCAGTACCCTATGTCCCCGAATCAGGTCTGTGTCATTGAGCTCACATACAAATAAACATAGGGCATCCCCTCACCTAGCTGTTGAATCTGCACTAGTGGATGGAAGATGGGAATATGCTCCTAGGCCCAGATCATCAACAATATAGCGTCATAGTTGATACTCTGTCCCCCTCGGTAAGACACCTTGTGTAACTAGTGATAGAGCATCCCAAGCAAACATGACCCCAATGCAAAAAATGTCCTATCTTGTCTCATCCTGACTAGTACATCACCCCATATGATACGAAATTCATGGCCTCAACGATCAGGAATCAGAACACTGACAATTAGAGTGCATAACATGACATCCCATTGAGCAAAATGCTTGGCTAAAAACTCCCATCTGATCTCATAACCCCCAATCCCTAACCCCACATCATCCACTGGCTCATAATACTTAGACATCGCCTAGCACCCTCTATGTGGATCATAAACCATGTGCTCCCCTCGGATTGAAATCCCTAGTATCCTGTAAACATCCTCCAAGATGATGATGGCCTCTCTTGTTGGCATGTGGAAGGAACAAGTCTCTGAATGCCATCTCTCACAAAATTTTGCCAGCAAACCTCTATTTGCTTGGATAATGGGAATATAGGTAACATAATATAATCCTAGTTGTGTCAATCATCTTTTCTCGCTATCTCGTAGCTAATCTCTAAAAGCATAATTCGTTGTTCTAAACTCACCGTATAGATGGGTACTAGTCATTTATGCACATACAGAAATCAAAGTTAGCACATATTGAACATCATTGCAAAGCATCATTACCATCTATCTAGCCAAAAGTATATAAGCAAACTGAGCCTAAACTAAGTCAACCCTGGTCAAAGTCAAATGCGTCACATTAACTTAAATTGTGTAGCACCAAGTCACATGCATCGTTTCATCTTGCAGATGCATCACATTTCGGTGATTGCCTCATTTGACCTGACATTTGTGACACTTCATAACAATTGTGTCATTCCACAAGTCGGTTGCATCATTTTAAAACATTTGTGTCACATGGTCTAATATATGCGTTGCAATCTTATGATTGTGGTGCTTGACTTGGCAATTGCATTGCATTTTGGTGTTTGTGTCTCACACGCTTGCATTTGCGTCATTTGAAACCTAAGGCTACCATATCCCTCATTTTTGTGTTGTGATGCATCAAATGCATGCAACAAGATAAAAAATGAGGCTTACGCGAACGCATATGCATCACAACGCATTTGTTTCCCTAACTAAAAACCCTGAAAAAATGCATGAAAATAAAGAAATGACAAAGTGGGAAAGGGTACTTACCAGTGCCTCTGCACCCTCTGGTCATTAGAATATTCACACCTGGTATCCATGATGCTCTGTTATTGGAATCACCATCTTTTTGCAACTTCTCCTCACTCCGAGCTCTCCAAATTTCAAAAGAAAAATGTGTAAATGACATGTCTTCTTATCTTTTCAAACCTATTTATAGGTTGAAAATTACGGTTTTACCCTCAAGGTTGTTACTGGAGCTCATTTGACCAACTTTGACTGACCTTTTGACTACCTTAACATCATCCAATTTTGAAACCAATCGTGCCATTGATTTTCTAGTCCTCAAATTGACTTGTCGAGACACTTTCCAAATCTTTCCGGCCCCGGGCCAAAATTCGCAAAATTTCCTGAGGGGGCATAGACACTCTGTACCTTCGTTGGGGCATGTTTTTGACTAGTTTTCTTTTCCATAATGTGATAAACTATACTATGAAAAAGAGGGGAAAAATGTAGACACATAAAATTGACCTAGGCCTACGAACTCAATTTTCTTTGTAATTCTTCTAAACGTAATTAAAATATTTAATTATGTCATTTTGTCCAAACTCTTCTATTAATTATATAATTCTTAATTATTTAATTAACTCATATCTTCTATTCCTCTTGACTATTTAAATAAATAAATTACATTTCTTTTATTTAAATACACCACTAATTTCTAATGTCCTCTTTAATTAAATAAATAATTAAATTTATTTAATTAGTCCATTACTTCCTCCCGATTATTTAAATATATTTTATTTATTTAAATACATCTCTAATTTTAAAGTCTTCTCTTAATTAAATAAATTCCCTATAATTTATTTAATTATTGGTCACATTTATCCCTTTTTCCTCTATAATTAAATAATTAGAATTAATTATTTAATTATCCTATTGACCTTTCCTCCAAATTTAAATAAGATCATTTATTTAAATTTCCCTCTTTCCAAGATAATAATTTTAAATTATTATTTGCTGTCACATGGCCCCGCCACTTTTGAATTAAATTGATTTTTAACTTAGAAGGTCACTCAACCTCTTGTGGGAATTAATTTTAAATTTATATTTTAATTCCCCACTTTCCTCTTTTTTTGTGCCACATCTTCTTGTCACATGCATTCTCCACCGTTGATTTGATTTTTCTAAAATCAAATCTCAGCCCTTCATTTCAAATTTCACCTTGATGTTTCCCTAACCCTAATTGAGGGTTGTCACATTTAATTTTAACCTTTGATCTTAGGGAATTTGCCAACTTTCAATCTTGGCCCTCCATTCAAATTTGGCATTTCTATAAAATGGCAATTGCAACCTCATTTTGTCACCTCTTGAATTCATGATTTCGTGCTTAGGATCTCTTGTCATTTTATGCTAACATTGTCATTTTGCAGGTTTTTCTATGGCATATAGGCTTTAGTTTTCACTTTCATTTTAGATCAAATCCTTCAATATTTGCTAGGTCTTGTCATAGGCATATTTTCTCATCAAAATATGAGGGCAAACATAATATTGCAGCAAATGGAGAAGGGATATGGAGGTGATTCATGGAGGTCTTGAGGAGCTTTGGTAATATTGTTCCTTGATTTTCTTTGTTTCCTCCTTTGTGTTTCATAGTTATGCTAGGGTTGTATTTCTCATTTTTTATTTAAAGCTAACCTAGAAATTTAGGCATAGTTACACATAGACCTGCTGCATAATAAGAGACTTAGCTGATAAATAAATGTTACAGGGAATCACATAAAGAAAAATTACTAATAGTAGCGAAGATGTCAGATTTCTACGCATGAGATCAAGAGGAATACAAAGTGGAAAAAAAGGGGTTTTGGCGCATCAACTGTAGGAATTTGAACTGTTTGACATAAGGGACTCAAAGAGATCTCATCTCATTGAACAAAATGACAACAGGATGTGCCAAAATGTATTTTTTGAAAATGCTTAAGAAACTTTCAAGAAATGCAAATGGTAGGCATAAATAGATGTCATCTTATGGAATGCAATGATTGCAAGATTTGCATCAAGATAACACATTTTACAGTCTGGAAAACTATGAAAATATCATAGTATAATAAGAAGGTTGTGACTTTATTATAGAGATGGAGTTTTTAGAGTGAGGGTTGGGTATATGAGATAAAATTGGTACTCCAAAACAGAGACCAAGAATCCATAGAATGAAATTCTTAGCATAAATAAATGCATCAACAAACACAAGTTGAATTACTTAAAGTATCCAACTACGTTTATTGGGAACAATAGAAGGCAATAAACAACTATTAATTTTTCTTTAATTCTGGAATAAATAATTGTTCGCTCAAAGACATAATTAAGAAATCAAACAATCATTTTCAAACAATAAAGAGAGAGAGGAGTCAATCCAATTAATCATACAAAAAGGCAAATGCAACAAAAGATCGAAATACAACCTGGATCCAATGCTTGGCAAGAAAAAAATTGATGTCGAGCTCAAAATTTCACTCGAAAACCAAATTCTCCAGATCCACCATACAAAATCCCCAAAAACACCATTCTCGGCATAGAATAAAATTTACAGATAGTACTTCCCCCAAAAGAACCCCATGAATTCCCCCCAAAACCAGAAAAATTTACATGAAAAAGAAGGATGTTCATTGTATGCAAAATCAAACCAACTACCAAACAGATTAAAGTTAATTTTAATTTATTAAATCAATAGTTAAAAGCATCTCATTTAAAATTCATAATTTGGGTCAGTATAATTGATACCCAGTTTCACACAAATGATAAAACCATTTACTGACATTACTTACATATAAAAATTAATTATATAACTCCAACCTTATTACATTTTTATTTATTTTTATCATATTATTTTTATTATTTATCAATTATAACATCACACTATAAATTTATTTTATTATTAACTATGATTATTTATTTGTATACATTAATATATTTATTTATCAAAGGTACCCTTTTACTTAACAAGTTATTTTAATGCATATGGCATCCAATCGACATTTATCAAACAATTTAAATTAAATAAAAACCAAATGTCAAATAATTACCTGACCACTATCTAGGGTCAAAATGCAAAAGCTCAAGCAACACTGACCGACCAAACTAACATACTGACAATACTGACAAGATGTCAAATCGGATACTCATTCTCTTTGAGGATGATGGCTAGGGTAGGGGATCAAGTGTTATCTCTAATAAACTAATCCATTGGGTTTAAAGGCATGCTTGTTATGCCTTGCATAACCACCCCATATTTTGCCTTGGTCAAGATGGGTTCCCCTTTAGTTTTTGTCCTTGGTTGTTTTTCAAACAAAGTTGGAGTCTTCTTTTTTCTAACACTTTGTTTTTCTTTGATTTCTTTTGTCGGAACCGGAACCAGAACCAAATCGGGTTTTAAAAGTTCTTTCAAAACTCGATTTGATCCCCATCCCGACGGTCTTCTTTTGTTTTGTTTTATCTTTATCGAAGCCGAAGCCAGAATGGAGGCTAAGTCCGATTTTATTCTAAGTTTCAAAATCAAATCTCATTTTGGTTCCGCCTTCGCTTTTTGTTTTTTGTTTTAAAGTTAGGTTTTTATGATTAAGTTTCTTCTTTTCGGGCTTTTTGTTTTGTTTTGCCTTTTTGTTTCACTTTTATCCATGTTGGTGGAACCGGACCTGGAACAGGAACCAACTTGGACAATTACTCAAGTTTCTGAAATAGTTTTTATTCTGATTCCACTCCCGCCGTTTCTTGGTCATTGACTTTACTGAAGTCACACAATAGTAATGTGCTAGTTCCATTTTCAGTTTCGACTCCCCTCTACTGCATTTATTGCATTGATTATAGGTGCCCTACATGCGTGAAGCTCCGAGTTTTTGCCTTAATTAGGGATTAACACGTAGTTATCATTATTATTGTTAAAAGATCAAAGAGTGAACCAGAGTTGCAATAGGATATTTTGTGTGAGTGAATCGATTGAAGGAGAGACGGTTGCGCGCAGATTGCTTCAAGAAGTTAACCTTTTTATTTGCGTTTGAGGTAGGTTTTTCTATTCTCATCTTTCATTTGTATTTTCACGTTTTCCATTTTTGATTGTCTTGGATTGTTTGGGTTTCATGCAAATTTCTCTATAAGTTTGTATGTTTTGTTTATTTCTCTGTTGGTTTGTTTTACTTGTTTTCGTATTGCTTTTATAGTTTTGTTTCTTGTTTTTGACACAGTTGTTTTCACATTTTAGCCCTGACTATATCGTGTGCCCTAGTTTTTAAGTGCATAGGTTAAATACTGTTTTATAGTGAGGGATTTGGTAAATGGTCATTTTTACTTAGGAATTTAGTTGCGAATCGAGCTATTTTAGTTTGAATGGGGTTAAATTCATGCACTAGGTATTTGGAATCGAGGGTTTTTAGTTTAGGGTTTTCGATGGGTTTCTGATTTAAATATGATGCCCTAAATAGTATAGTCGCCTCTTGGTCATATGGGGATGGTCTCATTAGGTTTTATTTAAAGCCCCTTTTATTTTGGTATAGCCGAGTCCTTAAATCATGAAGTTATTTTTTGAACTATTAAAATCACTTATGACGTCATGGTTATTATAGGCGGAAGCAGGATCGGAATTGATTTAGACTTTGAACATGTTTTATTTTTGTATCAATTCCATTGTCCATCCCGTCTCCGACTTCCCTTATAGTTAGAAGCAGGATTTCAAAATAACGATAACCTAGGCATAAGCGAAACCGGAATTAAATTAGAAATTAGAAAATCTTCATGAAACCAAGTCCGTTTCCACTCTGGTTCCGGTTCCATTTACCATTCCAATTTTGACTCTGATCCTGCTTGTTATTACTATAATCTCAGTGCTTTTTTTGACTCCAATCCCGGTAGTGTGTTAAAAATAAACTATTTAGAATGTTTTCTGCCTGATTCCGCCTCCGATATATATATGAAAGGTAAGGTTTTAAAGCATGTTTTGTGATATTTATCCAAGGATCTAATTTGAGGTTTTGTTGCAGGAAGCTTAAAGATGTCAGAAGTATCAGGAGAAGCTTCCCAAATGAATTGGCCAGCAAAAACTTCAAAGGCTACAACTAAACCTAAGAAGATCAAGCTAGAGCAATTATCCTACACCTTGAGGTATAACCATAGGATTCCTGTTGTCACTACAAGCAAAGTGGAATCTGATTGGTCGGATATAACTGACACCAATTTAGGCCAATAAAATTTTGAGGAGTTATATGCTGAAACATTCACTAAAGATTTAACAAGAAGAACTTTAAGAATAGTGGAGTCCGGCTTGGCTCACATCACCATATTTCCTCTATCCATCCAATGCCTAGAGCTGATTATGACAGCAACAGGAGCCTACAATCCGGCTACTAGACAATGCATGGATTCGTAGGATAATGTAATTATGATCTAACCCCACAAATGTTTCAACACATGTTTAGTGTCCCTGATCCAAAGAATCTGGTGCAATTAAATGAGGCAAATGCTTTAGAACAATATAGAAAATATAAGGAATCCAAAAAGGCTCATTTAAACAAAAAGCGGTTGAGAACAGAGAAGTCTCTAAGCAAGCTTCATGATCAACCAAAAACAACAAAATTTTACAAAGAAGTATCGGATTTGATAATGATGTTGTCAAGGGTTTTTGGGAAGAGGGATGCATTTCACTTCAAGGAATGGATGTTTCCCTTCATTTAGACAATCTTGAATGGTAAGCAATAGTTTAATTGGCCCATGATTGTTTCAGATGCTATTCATGATCAGTTAACCAGGATTAGGGAAACTAAAAGCTTTTTTATGACTTCTTATGTTGTTTATGCAGTAGCAAGAGTGGGCATTTTTCCAGGTCTGAACAAAGTAGGAATATTGGGAGAAGCTGAGGGACAAATGAAGGTATGGAATCACTATGACCAGCTATCCTTACAGGTTGCTGAAACACAATTCAAAAGGGTTAATGATGCATTCCTATATGTAGTCATTAACCAGCTTAATGGAGATGCTAGATACAGGTTGAGTTAAGAGGCCATGGCTTTTATTACAGAATGGGGATCTTGGTACATTCAATACCCCAAGTTCACATATTTCAGGTTGGATGGATTTGAGGGTCATCCTCACTTCCTAGGTGTTGTAGCAATAGAATTGTGTTAATGGAATTTGTTTATCAAGCTTTGGGGGTTAATGCCCAATTCGGTTTAAAACATAAAACAGGTTGCCATAAGTTTCCCATGCAATTGGGAGAATACAACTGCCCACACCTTATGGGAGCTAAGGTAGTTTATAGTGAGTTGATATATTTGAAGTTAGGTTTATACATTGCTCAGAAGCACTTTGATCCTAGGAAGAAAATGAATGCTTTATTGGCTTTGGTTTTTGATAAGCATTTCAACTTATTAGAAGATTTTTGGAGTGATTTACAAGATGAGTATGACCTTAGGAAGAGAAATTATGAAAGGTTACCTATTACACTTATGGTAGAATTTGGGATCAAGAACGATATTCTGGATACCTTGGTAGATGATAGAGTTGTATTAGATCCATCATATGAAGCTTTGAACATTGGGACTAAAAGTTTGGATCCAGTTGATTGGGATAGTGAGGAAACCATTGACATCAAGCAGATAGGGCAAGCAATCCTAGATAGGAGCATTTGATGGGATTTTCTAAGAACCAAAACTCCTCAAGGACCAGCTCCTAAGAAGGGAAAAGAATATAAAAGAATCAAGAGAAATTTTCCATGCAAGGAGACTTTGGAGTTCTTCCTGCCTGACATTGAAGAGATTTAGCTTGAAGCATATGCTCAAGATGAACCAAAGGTACAAGAGGAAGGGGGTCAAACAGGATCCATAGTTCCAACACCAACAATAGGTGAGTCCTCTACTCAAGTCCCACTTGCAAAGCAGCAAAGTGAAGAGATTCCTAAGGGAACTCTTTATGATACAACTGAATCAATAAAGGGAAAAGGAGTGGAGGTGGAGATTCATGATATTGGAACAAACTCTAATGAGACTCTGTCAGAGAAGGAGGTATAAGAAAATATGCCTTTGGAGGAGGATACTGAGCACGTATTGACAAAGGAGGATCAGTGGGCATTATTTGAGGAGGCAAAGAGGACTGTTGATGCTCAAGCACTTGCTGCAGCAATGCAGAAACAAAAGGTAGTTGATGCTAAGGCACAAGTTGATGCCTTACTTCAACAACAACAAATATAGGCTAAGCTAAAAGTTGATGAAATAGAGAAGCAACAAAGGCAAAAGGAGTAGGAGCTCAAGATCAAGAAAGAGAATGATAAACTAGAATTAATACAGAAAATCCATGATCTATAAGAAGAGAAGGCAAAGCAACGAAGGGAAAGAGAGGTTCTTGTGGCCAAATTGAAGCTTGCTGAAGATGCCTATAAAGAAAAAGAGGAAGCAGAATGTGTGCAAAAGGAAAAAGATGCCGAGGAGTTGACCAAAAAGCTACAAAAAGAGAAAGAAGATGCAAATAGACTTAAGGAATTGGAGGAAGAGAGAAACAGGGAACTTGAGAAGAAGAGATTAGAAGAAGAAAGGTTCAAAAAGGAAGAAGAAGATAAGAGGATGCAAGAACTAAAGGACATGGAGGAAGCTAAAAATCTTGCACAGATGCATGTGGAGCAAGAACAACAAGAGGTATAGATGGTTGATTCTCAACCTCAAGTAAATATGCCACAACCCTCTACTACTGTTGCTTCTTCTTCAACTATAATGACTATTACTCCAAGTGCTCCCACTTGGTTAAAATAAGATCTTCAGAAGAGGTCAGTGACACCTTCACAACCTCTTAATTGGGAGAATATGATGAAATAAATTTAAAAGGAGAGGCCCAAGAAGAAGTCCAAAATCCTACATTCCAGTAGGCTCATCGATATAGGGGAAATCGTTGCTGAATGTGCCATACCAATGATAGACAAGGATGTAGGAGACATGCAATTGACTGAATATCAGTTGGGCACTGTTAAGTTGGGGAGACCTACCAGAGATCAAAAAATGAATTTAATTGATGTGGTAGCATCGTCCACCAAGTCAAGAATGCTGAAGGATAAACAAAGGAAAGATGAGGTTAAGGCTTAGTTAGATCAGTTGTATACATTCTTGAAAAGTGTTTCTGCTCTGAGGTCACAACAAGTTCCCACCATTGAGACACCAATTTTGCTTAGTAAGAAAGAGGTGGATGATTCAGTACAGGTAAGGGGAAAAGCAGAGATGATGGATAGGTGGATTGATAAATTGAATCAAGAAATAGGTGAGGTACTGGTTAACAATTTTGAGGTTCATAAGATGACAGAAGAACTAATAGAAGAAATGAATCAATATGTCAAAGCATTGGAAAAATAGTAGGAGGAGTACAAAGGATACAGTCAAAAATTGAAAGAATTTAATAAATTGCCTAAGACTGCTCTTCTAGAACAATCAATACTTGAAGAAGATAATAAAGATTTCTTGGGAAAGACTTCCTGCATACTCCAGTGTAGATCAGACTTTTTCTATAAGCATAGAAATGAAGTTCAATATTCTATTAAGGATTTGAATGAGTAGTTTAAGGAGTTGGAGGCAGTTATTGCTGTCATAGTGGATGCCAATATAATAGTAAAGGAGGTTCTTCCTTTGAGCCAGATAAAGGAGAAATGGGACAATAGGTTTAAAGGGGTCATGCAAAGAGGAGATGATGGAGAGGATTTACTGATAGATCAATTAATGGACATTAAAGAAGAGATAAGGGCAGCTAAAAGGGAGTTAATGAAGTTAAAAGACATGAGAAGTTTTGCTGCTACAGAGTTAGAAAGGATTAAGTTTGAAGATAGCTGGGTTGATGGGCCCGAATTGGACATGCTACAACAAGTCTTCTCCAGTTATGACGAGTACATTGCGGAAAAAAATTCGCATGGATAATTGATGATCTCATGCATGCATAGCTTTCTTCTCTTCTTCGCATGTAGGACTGGCATTTTTTGAGGCACGTGGCTTTCTTTTCTCTTCTATCTTCTTTTCTCTAGTTTAACTAAAAGATCATGATGGGAACTAGAGATCAAATTGATCTGAGCTTCCAAGAAGATTTTAATTCCTAAAAGGGTGGAATCAACTTAAGATAGAAAGGATCCTAATTTTTTGTACATCTATAAATACCCATGGGGTATCATTTTGTAAAGGTCGGCTGATAGAGAATAGAATTGGCCACCTAATAGTAGGAGATATAATTTTACAGCTTTACAGAGATACTTTGTTATGTTTTATTTACATTTGAATAAAATTACAAGTTTTCTTGTTACGCAATATGGTGTTAGAATGGAGTTTTATTTGATAAGGTTGATGAATTATAATCTATCTATATGCCAGTGATTGTGCTGAAGCATGAGTGTTTCTTATGTGGTGAAAATCATTAGAAGAAGCCTGATTTAAGGATTATTTCATTAGATTATCTGTGAATTGAATTTATTGAATTCTATTGATCTATGATCTTGGCAATGAATGAGAAGTTTTGTTGTTTTGAATCTTTGAAGTTTTTATGATGTGTGATTGTGATGTTAAAATAAGCACCTTAGATGCATGCAATAGTATGGATTATTCTGTAAATTGTATCATGCTATGGTTTTCTTGATCTGTTGGAAGAACATTCATTGTTGAAGATATATATTTGGATATTAGATAATTTTTGTTCATGTTTATTGATGTACACCCTGATTGATCTTTTTCTTCTTTTGTTTAAAAACCCCCTTTATTTATTAAGAACAGTTCGATGAATGAGTCATTGCCTTTATTCTTTGTAACCGATACAGACCCCTTGAACATTATAGTTGCAGGGACTAATTGAGTGACACCAAATAGTTGAGAACCGACTACCAGGACATTGGGAGTTAGGCTACTATATGTTGTCTTTCTTTTTCAGGAGAAATAGAGTAGAAATATTTTATTTAACTTTGTTTGTGTCATTTTCACCATCAACAGATCTGGCGCTAGAAGGAGGGCCTGAAAGAACAAGCTGGCTCGCATAGTGTCTTTCTCACCAGAGAAATACAAGAGGATTCTTAGATCCTCTATCAACCCTTAACCATTACAAGAACCACAAACTGTGATTAGACCTAGACCCCATGCTCGTAGGGTATTGATACCTACATTGCCGCCACCACTTACTCCACCTAGATTTCCTCCAAATCCGCATACAACACCACCACTGGCTTGACCAATATCACTACAACTGGTTAGGCTCGTGCCACCACCAATTCGGCCTATATCACGACCACCTATCCAACCAATTCTACCCATGGCTTACTTTGTGAATTATCCTTCTCTGTTAGGGACTATACCAAGGGGAATCCATGATTTACCAAAGAACCTAGAAAAGTTATGTCCTAAGTACATGCATGGAAAATCAAGAAGTGCTAGGGAACATATACAGGCATTCAAAGATGCTTGTACTCGTGCTCAAGTTTTTCATTAGGATGTGGTATGTAGATTGTTTCCTTATTGTTTAGGAGATATGGCATATAACTGGTATTTAAATCTACCCCGGGGATCTATTCTGGGTTGGACAGATTTAGAAAATGCTTTCATTAATCAATTTAGGGTTTATGTAGACCCTGCCATCTTATATCACCAGTTTCCACCATAAGAAAGGAACATCATGAGCCACTGCCTTTATTCAACACTAGATTCTAGAGGATGTTTCGTAGGTTGCAAGATCCATACTTAGTGGCTGAGAATATTGCCATTCAAGCATATTTGAGAGATGTAGATCCCTTGATTGGCTTATTCTTACAAAGAACATATTAGGCCAATGAGATTGATTCCCTATCTAAAGTTTATCATCTAGCCATCAAATTGTAACAACAGATAAGTCTACAACCAGGAGGTTTAGGAGCAACTCTTCCTCCCATGAATTATCCGATGCCTAACCCACCATTGTACAACATTGTCCCAGGGATGTCTTATTCCCAGTACGAACCTATGTCTGAGTTGCAAGCACCACCTACCATGCCTTTTTTTAGAAATGGCATGCAAGATTCCTCACAACAACCTCAAAATAAACAACAACAAGTTGGAGGATCAACCCATGCTCATTCCCCATCCATAGTGCAGAATATGCAAAATGAACAAAATGTTCAACTGACTAGTGAGTTAGAGACTCTCAAGAAGACTCTATCTCAGATGTCAAATGACATGGCACAACTTAGGCAAAACCCTCCCCATAATCAAAACCAAAATTATCAAAATCAAGGAGGTTACAATAGCCAGGGGAATTATTCCAATCAGAATTTCCAGAATCAGAACTCCTCTAATCAAAATTACCAAAATCATAACAGAGGATATAATAAAAGATCCAACAACAATAGGCAGTGGAACTCTAGACCTAACAATGGGGGAGTTTCCCATAATTATCAATCAGGAGAGGAAAGATCACATACTGCAAATGTGGCTAATCTTAATTTTATGACTAATTGGTGTAGGCTACATGATACTGCAACACACTTTGAGGTTAATTGCCTAGAAATGGAGAAAATTGTGAAGATTAAGCAAGTTGATGCCCATCCTCTAGTAGAAAACTCCAATTAGGATAATGGGCCAGTCAGTATTGCTGTGGCTTATGAGATTGTTGAAGAGAAATACCAATTTACCATGCAAGGAGATAATGAGCCAAAGGAAGATGTGTATGATACTCAAGCTTTTCAGTCCAAAGGAGGTCAGTTTATGATAAATCAAAATAAGGGCCCATTTACTAGATCTGCACCCCCAAACAACATGGTCCCACTGAACCAAAATGTAGATAATAACCCATCGCCACCAAAGGGACCTTTTGACCATTAGAATAGAGGCAATTTGCCTCCTTTTCCTAAGTATCAAGTAAGGAATGATTCAAAATTTGATTTTACTGCAGAATTACAGAGACATAGGACATCCTTATCATTCTTTGACATCATGAAGTGGTGCCTTGCTCAATGAGAAGTGGTATTGAAGGCCCTGGAGGAGATAGATCGCTTAAAGGGAAAAGGTAAAGTGACTCCAACAAAGGAGACAAATGCAACCATCTATAAAGGTAAGACCAGTACCCCACCTTTTCTTTTAAGTTTAATAATTTTTGGAAAGAATTTGCACAACTGTTTATTGGACTCTGGAGCATCGGGTAATGTTATGCCCTTTTCAATATGTAAGATGTTAGGATTAAGTCCTATCATAACCAATAATAAAGTGATCCAGTTAGACAAAAATGAGGTCAATGTCATAGGAGAACTAAAAAACATGCATGTACAGGTTGGATCAGATCTGAGGATCCAAACCTACATAGATATCCAAGTGGTTGACATCGTAGAGACATATGGTATGCTCCTAAGTCGAGAGCTAATGAAAATTATTGGGGGATATTTGTCCTTGGATTTCTCTCACATGTGGTTACCATGGAAGGGAGTACCAACATAGATAAGGATTGAGAGTGAACCATGGCTCAAGCATATGATTACAAAATATGATGCCTCAAATGAAGTAGCATATTTTGAGACTGAGATAGTAGTTTACAAACAAGAGAAAGTCCTTACTTTCTCTGTAATAAGTCCTGAGGATACATTTTCCTTAGAACACAGTGACCCAATGATCTGCATCAACCAGCAGGTTCTAATAAGAAAATTGCAACAAGATAGGCTAGTATTAGGAGGAGAAATTGATTTGAGTAGTTTATTGCTTCCTAATTGGTGTAGGATTCATTATCACAATCATTCAGAGTTAACATGTCAGTCATGCCTAGATATCCTATGTCATATAGGTCAGCCTCAGCAAATATTTCAAGAGAAATCCTAGACCCCCATTAAGGAGTTCTCTTTTAAAGTTAAGGATGCTACCATTCTCACCAAGATTAACCTTTCTCAAGAGGAAGGTTCCTCACTAGTAGAGCAGACTCAGGTTTTATGTTCTAAAATTCAAGAAGAAATTGAGGTATCTCAATTCCTTTTCAATACACCTACCCTAGATGCTCTACCAATTCCCAAGGCATTGATGAAAGATGAATTAGATTGCAAATTAACCCAAGAAGTCATTTAGGAAGTGATTATTGAGCAAGCCGAAAACATAGAAAAACCTTCAAGTGAGCCTTGCCTGAAGTCAATTTCTGATGACCAGCAAAAGTCTGAGCCGCCACACATCCTAGGTAAGTCATCGCCCATTATCCCTAAAAAGAAAGAGCTCCCAGCCAAAGACCAGTTGTGGAATCTTAAATTTGATGGTTCCAAATCTAAAGCAGGAAGTGGAGCAAGGATTGAATTAACCAATCCGAAAGGAAATACTTATTTTGCTTCTTATAGATTACAGTTTGGTTGCACAAAAAATGTGGCTGAGTATGAAGCACTTGCTCATGGACTTATGTTTTCTCATAAAAAGAAGGTCACTATTCTCATAGTTATGGGAGATTCTGAAGTGATTGTAAAACAGGTACGTAGCCAGTATACATGTCATAACAAAAGATTGGTTGCATACATAAATAGAGTTTGAAACTTAATTGAAGAATTCGATGCTTTTAGGATTACTCTGATCCCTAGGGAAGCTAATCAAATTGTAGATGCTCTTTCTATTGCTACTAGTACATTGGAACCCACGAAAGACTCTAATTTAAAGAGATTTTCGGTTGAATTGATTTCAGTCCTAGCTGTTCTTGATAATGTTCGACACTTTCAGGTATTTGATGATGATCAACATATATTGGCCTTTTTGGAAAGTTTTGATGTTTTTGAAGGACAGATAATAGATGAATCCAAAAGAGATCAGGGAGATTGGGATCCGGAGAATAAAAGTCCAGAAGGTATACTGGATTTAAAAAGCAATGAAATTCCAAAAGGGATGATAGATCTAGAGAGAATATTTGATTCTGATTTACGAGCTTATCAAAGGGTGCCTATAGAGAGTGGAGGGAAGTATGAATCTATTAATTTAACTCACTCAAGCCCTGAGAGGAATGTTCTTATAGGGAAGACTTGTCCTCAAGAAATTAAGGACAAAATTGTCAAGGTTTTAGAGCAGAACATTGAAGCCATTGCTTGGAGTTATGATGACCTGAAAACCTTTGACACTTCGATGATCACACATACTATACCTCTCAAGCTAGAAGCTAAGCCTTTTCGTTAGAAACAATGTTCAGTCAATGCTTTAATTGAGTCCCTGATCCAGAAAGAGGTGCAAAATCTTTTAGCTACAAGAATAATTTTTCCTATTAGACATTCTACTTGGGTGGCAAATCTAATTCCTGTATGCAAAAAGAATGGTGAGATCAGATTATGTGTGGATTTCAGGAATCTAAAAAAAGCCTTTGAGAAGGATAATTATCCATTACCTTCTCTTGATGAAGTATTATAAAAGGTTAATGGATCTTAGATGATGTCATTCTTGGATGGTTATTCTGTGTACAATTAGGTCCTTGTCAGTCATGAGGATAGAATGAAGATTGCTTTCACCACTAAATGGGGCACATTTGCCTATCGAAGGATGCCTTTTGGTCTTATCAATCTTGGAGCTACTTTTCAATGAGCAATGGATGTAGCCTTCAAATATTTGATTGGGAAATGTATAATTATTTATGTGGATGATTAAACCATCTTCTCCAAGAAGAGAGAAGATCATGTTGTTGACCTGGAAAAGGTTCTCAAGAAATGTATAAGCTATGGTGTCTCTCTCAATCCAAAGAAGTGTGTGTTTGGAGTATCTGAAGGGAAACTCTTGGGTCACATTATATCAGAGGAAGGGATATCTATAGATCCTGATCGAGTGGAGGCTATCTTAAAATTAACAAGGCCAGGCAACAAGAAAGATATGAGATCATTCTTTGGAAGGATCAATTTTGCTAGAAAATTTATAACAGGTTTTGTGGAGATCGTCAAACCTCTTAATGAAATGATGAAGAAGGATGCAAAAATTGAGTGGAGTAATGAGGCTAAGTCTGCTTTCTCATAGATTAAATGGTCTATATCTGAGGTACCAGTTTTGACAAGCTCAGATTATCTAAAACCTTTTTATATCTATTCTTTTGCATCTGACCATTCATGTGTAGCTGTATTAACACAACGAAGAGGAGAGGGAGAGGAAAGACCTATTGCCTTCATGAGCTCTCCATTTAAGAATGCAGAAGTAAGATACCCACCACTAGAGAAATAGGCCTTCGCATTGGTACTAGCATTAAAGAAATTCAGGCATTACATACTTCGAAGTCAAGTAATGGCCATAGTTCTAGATCCAGTTGTGAAGTCTCTTTTGATGCAAAGTGAGTTGGGGGAACGAAGAGGAAAGTGGATGGAAATTTTACAAGAATTTGAATTAGAGATTCACCTAATGAAACTCGTTCGAGGGTACGGTTTATCGAAACCAATGGTAGAAGTGGACAAAAAAATCACCTATCAACAGTACACTGTCCAATCATTTACTAAGGATCCCTAGTATACAGACTTGATTTTCTTCCTCCTTAATAACAAATGTCCAGAAGGAATGAATGCTACTCAAAGGAGAACTTTGAGGATGAAGAGTGCTCACTACATGCTTAAAGGGGGATCCATCTACATAAAGAACTTTCAAGGGATTTACCTACACTGTTTGGATCAGCAAGAGGCCAAGCATGCCATATTTGAGTTTCATGGAAGGCATGGAACATGGCATGGGTTTATTGATGCTTTGGCTCATCAGATTCTTCGATCAGGCTATTATTGGCCTTATGTATTCTGGGATGCACATCAACACTGCAGAACTTGTCATGTATGTCAGACTTCTATACCTAGGGAAAGAAATCATATAATGCCTTTGTAACCAGTATATGAGGTAAGGTTGTTTGCTCAATGGGCCTTGGATTTTGTAGGTGTAATTAATCCTATTTCTTCTATAGGACACAAGTTCATTTTAATTGCAGCTGACTACTGTAGATGCTAAACTGAGGCTCAACCCTGCAAAAATAGTACCACAGAGGTGGTCATCAAGTTCCTGACTGAGAACATCACAACCAGGTTTGGAGTTCCATTTGCTCTGGTATGTCATAATGGCCCTGTTTTTTCTTCTATTGAGTTCATTTCATGGGAATATGAGCATAAAAAAGTTTTGAAGTATTATTCCAATTATTGCCCTCAGGGAAATGGAGTGGCTGAGTCCACAAATAAAAACTTGTTGGAAGTAATAAGAAAGTTGTTAGAGAACAATCCTAGAGACTGACACACCCAGTTGAGGTTTGCCCTATGGGCAGATCAAACCAAAATGAAATCAGCTCTAGGAAATTCACCTTTTAAGTTAGTCTATGGTCAAGACCCAGTCTTCCTGATCCATTTACAAATACCTGTTCTTAATTTTATGCAGGAATTTTACTCCAAGGATGATAGGATCGAAGTTAGATTAATTAATTTGCTTAACATGGAAGAGCAAAGAGATGTTGCTTTGCAACAATTCTCTAAGCATCAGGCTGTTATCAAATGCTGGTTTGACAAAAGAGCCAAGATAAAAGCCTTTAGGATATCAGATCTTGTATTTCTATGGGATAAAGCCAGAGAAAAGAAGGGAGATCACCAAAAATTTGATAGACTTTGGTTAGGTCCTTATCAAGTGGCTGAGATACTAGGCAAGAATGCTTTTCAATTGAGTACCTTAACAGGAGAACCTATTCCATTGCCATTTAATGGTTAGTTTCTCAAGCATTATTTTAGTGCATAAGAGGTCTAATGTTTTAAAATGAAGGTATTATACTGTATCATATGTAATTAAGTTTTTGTTTTATAGCTAGGTTTTGCTTTGTTTTTTGTTGTTTTATTTGTTTTCTTTCTTTATTTCTTTATTTGTTTCGTTTGTTCTAGTTTTTTTGTTTTTGTTTGTTTATTTTGTTTTGTTTCATTAGGGATCTTTATTTTTGTCTATCTCAAGATTTGGGGTTGTTATTCAAAGTATGCTACTGGTACTAGGAGAGAAATTGGTTTAGGTATTTTCATCATCATCGTTGAAAAAGGGATTTCATTCTAAAACTTATGTCTTATGATCATTGTAATGTTGGTTTGAAAAGTTATTTAAGGATAGAAGATACATTGTGAATATCTCATGAATTATCATAAAAAATCTATCACCAAATTAGATAAAACATCTGCACGAGTAAATACCTACCTGTTAAAGTGGTTCTACCTTTGATTCAAGTGAAAAATCTGATTCGAAGATTGTCATGAAATCCATCGTAGTTCTCAACTGAATTTGAGTATTGAGAAAGGTGCATAAAGGATTTCCATAAGTGAAGTAAAAAAAAAAAGAGGATGCAAAGAAAGAAAGAAAAGGAAAGCTCAATATCAAGTGGGTAATCAAGTATCTCTATCGGGGCTATGGACACCTGGCTGGCAATAGATCAATGCTTTGTGAGAACTAGAGGCATCTCCGTCAGGGCTATGGATTCTTGTTTGGCAATGGAGCAATACCCAGGATTTTATTGCACAATAGTTAAAGGACTCAACCTATGTAGCTTGAATCTTAGTTATAGTTGTTCACGAGCAGAGAAAGTATCTATAAAGAATGATGCACAATATATGTACACATTCATATTTAGAAATTATTCATGAGCACATACATATGAGATTCCAGCTCAAACTTATCCTATTTATATCCGATCTTATTCAAATTAGTGTGTTTCATAAACCAATTAGTTTTTGGGTGATTGAAATTTTCTTGGGTGTCTTGAAAATGGGTAAATCATTTTCCCAGCTGAGTCACCATTTGTTATTCCTTGCATAACCTCCCCATCTTTTACCTTGGTCAAGATGGGTCCCCCTTTAGTTTTTGTCCTTGGTTGTTTTTCAAACAAAGTTGGAGTCTTCTTTTTTCTAACACTTTGTTTTTCTTTGATTTCTTTTGGTGGAATCGGAACCAGAACCAAATCGTGTTTTAAAAGTTCTTTCAAAACTTGATTTGATCCCCATCCCAATGATCTTGTTTTGTTTTTTCTTGTCTTTATCGGAGCCGAAGCCAGAATGGAGGCTAAGTCCGATTTTTTTCTAAGTTTCAAAATCAAATCTCATTCTGGTTCCGCCTCCGCTTTTTGTTTTTTGTTTTAAAGTTAGGTTTTTATGATTAAATTTCTTCTTTTCAGCCTTTTTGTTTTGTTTTTCTGTTTTGTTTCGTTTTTATCTGTGTTAGCGGAACTGGACCCGAAACGGGAACCAACTTGGAAAACTACTCAAGTTTCCGAAATGGTTTTTATTTCGATTATGCTCCCGTCGTTTCTTGGTCGTTGACTTTACTGAAGTCACACAACAATAATGTGCTAGTTCCCTTTTCAGTTCTGACTCCGCTCTACAGCATTTATTGCATTGATTATAGGTGCCCAACATGTGTGAAGCTCTGAGTTTTTGCCTTAATTAGGGATTAACGCGTAGTTATCATTATTATTGTAAAGAGATCGAAGAGTGAACCAGAGTTGTAGTAGGAGCTTTTGTGTGAGTGAATCGATTGAAGGAGAGATGGTTGCACGTAGATTGCTTCAAGAAGTTAACCTTTTTATTTGCGTTCGAGGTAGGGTTTTCTATTCTCTGCTTTCATTTGTATTTTTGAGTTTTCCGTTTCTGATTGTCTTGGATTGTTTGGGTTTCGTGCAAATTTCTCTATATGTTCATATGTTTTGTTTATTTCTCTGTTGGTTTGTTTTGCTTGTTTTCATATTGCTTTTATAGTTTTGTTTCTTGTTTTGTTTGTTGTTTTTGATGTGGTCGTTTTCATGTTTCTGCCATGACTGTATCGTGTGCCCTAGTTTTTAAGTGCATAGGTTAAATACTGATTTATAGTGAGGGGGTTTGGTAAATGGTCGATTTTACTTAGGAATTCAATTGTGAATCGAGCTATTTTAGTTTGAATGGGGTTAAATTCATTCCCTAGGTATTTGGAATCAAGGGTTTTAGTTTAGGTTTTTTGACGTATTTCTAATTTAAATATGATGCCCTAAATAGTATAGTCACCTCTCGGTCATATGGGGATGGTCTCATTAGGTTTTGTTTAAAGCCCCTTTTATTTTGGTATAGCCCAATCCTTAAATCATGAAGTTATTTTTCGAACTGTTCAAATCACTTATGACATCATGGTTATTATAGGCGGAAGCGGGATCAGAATTTATTTAGACTTTGAACATGTTTTATTTTTGTATCAATTCCATTGTCCATCCCTTTCTAGCTCCTCTTATAGTTAGAAGCGGGATTTCAAAATAACGATAACCTAGGTGGAAGCAGAAGTGAAATTAAGTTGGAAATTAAAAAATCTTCATGAAACCAAGTTCATTTCCACTCCAGTTCCGATTCCATTTACTATTCTAGTTCTGACTTCGATCCCACTTGTTATTACTATAATCTCAGTGCTTGTTTTGAGAGCAATCCTGGTAGTGTGTTAAAAAGAAATTGTTTAGAATTTTTTTTTGCCAAATTCTGCCTCTAATATATATATGAAAGGTAAGGTTTTAAAGCATTTTTTATGATATTTATCCAAGGATCTAATTTGAGGTTTTGTTGCAGGAAGCTGAAAGATGTCAAGAGTATCGGGAGAAGCTTCCCAAAGGAATCGGCTAATAGAAACTTCAAAGGATGCAACTAAACTTAAGAAGATCAAGCCAGAGCAGTTACCCTACACCTTGAGGTATAACCACAGGAGTCTTGTTGTCACTTCAAGCAAAGTGGAATCTGATTGGTTGGATATAACTGACACCAATTTAGGCCAATATAGTTTTGAGGAGTTATATGTTGAAACATTCACTGAAGATGTAACAGGAAGAGCTTTAGGAATAATGGAGTTCATCTTGGCTCACATCACCATATTTCCTCTATCCATCCAATGCCCGGAGTTGATTATGAAAGTAGTAGGAGCCTACAATCCAGCTACTAGACAATGCATGGATTTGTAGGATAATGTAATTATTGATCTAACTCCCCAAATGTTTCAACACATGTTTAGTGTCCTTGATCCAAATAATCTGGTGCAGTTAAATGAGGTAGATTCTTTAGAGCAATATAGAAAATATAAGGAATCGAACCAGGCTCATTTGAACAAAAAGTGGTTGAGAATAGAGAAGAAGTCTCTAACCAAGCTTCATGATCAACCAAAAAGAACAGAATTTTACAAAGAAGTATCGGATTTGATAATGATGTTGTCAAGGGTTTTTGGGAAGAGGGATGCATTTCACTTCAAGGAATGGATGTTTCCCTTCATTTATAAAATCTTGAATGGAAAGAAACAGTTTGATTGGCCCATGATTGATTTAGATGCTATTCATGATCAGTTAATCAGGATTAGGCAAACTAAAAGATTTTTTATGACTTCTTATGTTGTTTATGCAGCAGCAAGAGTGGGTTCTTTTCTAGGTCTGAAGAGAGTAGGAATATTGGGAGAAGCTGAGGGAAAAATGAAGGTATGGAATCACTACAACCACCTATCCCTATAGGTTGCTGAAACACAATTCAAAAGGGTTAATGATGCATTCCTATATGTAGTCATTAACCAACTCAATGGAGATGTTGGATACAGGTTGAGTCAAGAGGCCATGGCTTTTTATTACAGAATGGGGATCTTGGTACATTCAATACCCCAAGTTCACATATTTTAGGTTGGCTGGATTTGAGGGTCATCCTCATTTACTTCCCAGGTGTTGCAGCAATAGAATTGTGTTAATGGAATTTGTTTATCAAGCTCTAGGGGTTAATGCCAGATTTGGTTTAAAAAATAAAACAAGTTGGCATAAGTTTCCAATGAAATTGGGAGAATACAGCTGCCCACACCTTGTGGGAGCTAAGATAGTTTACAGTGAGTTGATACATTTGAAGTTAGGTTTATACACTGCTCGGAAGCACTTTGATCTTAGGAAGAAAATGAATGCTTTATTGGCTTTGGTTTTTGATAAGCATTTCAACTTATTAGAAGATTTTTTATTTTGAGTGATTTACAAGATGAGTATGACCTTAGGAAGAGAAATTATGAAAGGTTACCTATTACACTTATGGTAGAATTTGGGATCAAGAATGGCATTCCAGATACCTTGGTAGATGATGGAGTTGTATTAGATCCATCATATGAAGCTTTGAACATTGGGACTAAAAGTTTGGATCCGATTGATTGGGATAGTGAGGAAACCATTGACATCAAGAAGATAGGATGAGTAGTCGTGGATAGGAGCATTTAATGGGATGTTATAAGAACCAAAACTCCTTAGGGACCAGCTCCTAAGAAGGGAAAAGGATATAAAATAATAAAGAGAAAGTTGCCATGCAAGGAGCCTTTGGAGTTCTTCCCACCTGACATTGAAGAGATTTAGCTTGAAGCATCTGCTCAAGATGAACCGAAGGTATGAGAGAAAGGGGTTCAAACATGATCCGTAGTTCCAATACTAGCAATAGGTGAGACCTCTACTCAAGTCCCACTTGCAAAGTAGAAAAGTGAAGAGATGCCTAAGGGAACTCTTTATGATACAGCTGAATAAATAAAGGGACAAGGAGTGGAGGTGGAGATTCATGATATTGGAATAGAATCTGATGAGACTCTGTCGGAGAAGGAGGTACAAGAAAATATGGCTTTGGAGGAGGATACTGAGCAGGTATTGACAGAGGAGGATCGAGGAGCATTATTTGAGGAGGCAAAGAGGATTGTCGATGCTCAAGCACTTGCTGCAGCAATGGAGAAACAAAAGGTAGTTGATGTTAATGCACAAGCTGATGCCTTACTTCAGCAGCAAAAAATAGAGGCTAAGCTAAAAGCTGATGAAATAGAAAAGTAGCAAAGGCAAAAGGAGCAGGAGCTCAATATCAAGGAAGAGAATGATAAACTGGAATTAATACAGAAAATCCATGATCTAGAGGAAGAGAAGGAAAAGCAACGAAGGGAAAGAGAGGTTCTTGTTGCCAAATTGAAGCTTTCTAAAGATGCCTATAAAGAAAAAGAGGAAGCAAAACATGTGCAAAAGGAAAAAGATGCTAAGGAGTTGACCAAGAAGCTACAAAAAGAGAAAGAAGATGCAGATAGACTTAAGGCATTGGAGGAAGAGAGAAACAGGGAACTTGAGAAGAAGAGATTAGAAGAAGAAAGGTTGAAAAAAGAAGAAGAAGATAAGAGGATACAAGAACAGAAGGACAGGGAGGAATTTGAAAATCTTGCACAGACGAGTGTGGAGCAAGAACAACAAGAGGTATAGATGGTTGATTCTCAACCTCAAGTAAATATACCACAACCCTCTACTACTGTTGCTTCTTCTTCGACTATAATGACTATTACTCCAAGTGCTCCCACTTGGTTAAAATAAGATCTTCAGAAGAGGTCAGTGACACCTTCACAACCTCTTAATTGGGAGGATATGATGAAAGAAATTTAAAAGGAAAGGCCCAAGAAGAAGGCCAAAATCCTACATTCCACTAGGCTCACCGACAAAGGGGAAATTATTGTTGAATGTTCCATACCAATGATAGACAAGGATGTAGGAGACATGGAATTGATTGATTATTAGTTGGGCACTGTTAATTTGGGGAGACCTACTAGAGATCAACAAATGAATTTAATTGATGTGGTAGAATTGTCCACCAAGTAAAGAATTTTGAAGGATAAACAAAGGAAAGATGAGCTTAAGGCTCAGTTAGATCAATTGCATACTTTCTTGAAAAGTGTTTATGCTCTGAGGTCACAACAAGTTGCCACCATTGAGACACCAATTTTTATTAGTAAGAAAGAGGTGGATAATTTGGTACAGGTAAGGGGAAAAGCAGAGATGTTGGACAGGTGGATTGATAAATTGAATCAAGAAATAGGTGAGGTACTGGTCAACAGTTTTGAGGTTCAGAAGAAGACAAAAGAACTAATAGAAGAAATGAATCAATATGTCAAAGCATTGGAAAAATAGGAGGAGTACAAAGGATACAGTCAGAAGTTGAAAGAAGTTAATAAATTGGCTAAGACTACTCTTCTAGAACAATCAATACTTGAAGAAGATAATAAAGATTTCTTGGAAAAGACTTCCTGCATACTCCGGTTTAGATCGGACTTTTTATATAAGCATAGAAATGAAGTTCAATATTTTTTTAAGGCTTTGAATGAGCAGTTTAAGGAGTTGGAGGCAGTTATTGCTGTCATAGTGGATGTCAATATACTAGTAAAGGAGGGCCTACCTTTGAGCCAGATAAAGGAGAAATAGGACAATAGGTTAAAAGGGGTCATGCAAAAAGGAGATGATGGAGAGGATTTACTGATATATCAATTAATGGAAATTAAAGAAGAGATAAGGGAAGCTAAAAGGGAGTTAACGAAGTTAAAAGACATGAGAGGTTTTGCTGCTGCAGAGTTAGAAAGGATTAAGTTTGAAGACAGCTGGGTTGATGGGCCAGAATTGGACATGCTACAACAAGTCTTCTCCAGTTATGACAAGTACATTGCAGAACAAAATTCACATGCATAATTGATGATCTCATGCATGCATGGATTTCTTCTCTTCTTCGCATGTAGGACTGGTAGTTTTTGAGGTGCATGGTTTTCTTTTCTCTTCTATCTTCTTTTCTCTAGTTTAACTAAAAGATCATGATGGGAACTAGAGATCAGATTGATATGAGTTTCCAAGAAGATTTTAATTCCTAAAAAGGTGGATTCAACTTAAGATAGAAAGGATTCTGAATTTTTGTACATCTATAAATACCCATGGGGTATCATTTTGTAAAGGTCAGTTGATAGAGAATAGAATTGGCCACCTGATAGTAGGAGATAGAATTTTACAGCTTTACAAAGATACTTTGTTATGTTTTAGTTACATTTGAATAATATTACAGGTTTTCTTGTTATGCAATATGGTGTTAGAATGGAGTTTTATTTGATAAGGTTGATGAATTATAATCTATCTATATGCTAGTGATTGTGCTAAAGCATGAGTGTTTCTTACGTGGTGAAAATCATTAGAAGAAGCCGGATTTAAGGATTATTTCATTAGATTATCTATGAATTGAATTTATTGAAGTCTGTTGATCTATGATCTTGGCAGTGAATGAGAAGTTTTTTTCTTTTGAATCTTTGAAGTTTTTATGATGTGTGATTGTGATGTTAAAATAAGCACCTTAGATGCATGCAATAGTATGGATTATTGTGTAAATTGTATCATGCTATGGTTTTCTTGATCTGTTGGAAGAACATTCATTGTTGAAGATATATGTCTAGATATTAGATAAGTTTTGTTCATGTTTATAGATGTACACCCTGATTGATCTTTTTCTTCTTTTGTTTAAAAACCCCCTTTATTTATTAAGAATAGTTCGGTGAATGAGTCATTGCTTGTATTCTTTGTTACCAATAGAAACCCCTTGAATATTATAGTTGCATGGACCAATTGAGTGACACCAGACAGTTGAGAACCAACTACCAAGACCTTGGGATTTAGGCTACTATATGTTGTCTTTCTTTTTTAGGAGAAATAGAGTAGAAATATTTTGATTAATGTTGTTCGTGTCATTTTCACCATCAACAATGCTCAAACCTACCAATTTAGGTGGGGTCGATGCCTGGTTCTCACAACGTGTAGAACACAAAATGGTTGTGCATATATATATACATGTAAATAGTCACATTGTGAAAGGGAACCATGTCGTAGGGTACTCACAAGTGAGTGATGTGACACTATCCCTTTCACTCAATCACCTCAATAAGAACAACACCTAGCAAGCAACTCAACTCGTATAAAAATTAGCCATATAGTAATTAAGACAATAATAATCACATGATAATCACATAGAAATCATGATAATATAATCACATATTGCTCATGACAGGGTTAGTCCTCATAAACAAAACAAATCTCCATAGTCACCCGAATAAAATGATATACTAATCATAACATGTGCATAAACATTAAGTAACAAAATTTTCATCAAAGACATCATCATAACAATAAGTCTAACATCATATAGTCTATCATAATGTCTCATCATAAAATAGTTCAATTATCAATCTATCAAGGAAAAAGTATGAGGGACACTACATACGTGCTAATCTCATAGCCACCTTACATTGAGTTTCCCCAATTTTTAAAATTTGTTATCATATATTAACATTACATCTCCAAGCTCAATATATTCAATTTTAATATTATATTTATATTATTTATTTTCCCTCATTTTCTCCTAGGTCTAATGATACAATATAACTAACCTTTTCTCACTCAATATATCTAATTCTATTAGTCTTTCCCTAATAGCCTCGTCTTCATTCAACTTTATTGAAATGAAAATCTATAAATTTAGAACCGAGTACTACATAGGAAGCATCTCATCCACACCATATACTAATTAAAAGGGGAAAAACATGGTCAATATATTATAAGTTATTCTATATGCCCATAAAATTGTGAAGATCTTCAAGTCCCAATTGATGTTTCTTTCAACACACAACTTAGTGTAAATATTACTTTGAAAAATCTAAAGGAATCACTATCTCCATTATCTTGAGGGTGGTATGGAGTATCCTAGTTTTTTTTTATCTTAAAATGTTCTAGTAGCTCCTTAATTTCCTCATTTAAAAAAAAAATCCCATGTCACCAATGATGCTCATTGTACCTCCAAACCTTGTGATGATATTATCATAAATAAATTTACCATTATTCATGTCATATGATACTTATTTTAGCTTCTAATCACTCAATCAGATATTTGATACCATTTATTATAAGCTATGTGGGAATTAGGCACTAGAGAATGGATTTTGCTAATGAATTTAATATCCCACTTTTTAAATGTCGCCATATCCATCACTAGCCACAATGTAATTTCATACTTATGGTGGGTTTTCTAACCGTATATCACACTTCATACTTCTTATAATACTTGTTTGTATCCTTGAATAAGGTTCACCACTAAATAATTACAAACAATACCTTTTTATTGATCCCATAAATAAATATGTTGCCTCTTAAAACACTTTTATTTACTTCCCTCATAGTATCTTCCATTTCATGTTGAAGTAAAAATATTCTTATAATCTCATATTTACTCATAATATAAAATTCATCATCAATTCATGTATATGAGAGTGCTTGTATATTAAGCCTCCTCCTCTCTTATTTACTACTCTATATTAGATGCTCATTGGTAGCTAACAACTTATAAATGTGCTTCAATTCTTAGTGAACATTTTTTATTCTAAAAAAGTGTGTTAGTGTAGTCATCTTCTATTTCATTTTTGTTTTGTTTCTGTCCTCCTCTATTTTAGTTTTTGATAGGTAATTTGGTATGTAGTTATCCTTCTTAAAATTAACCATGATCGTAAACTAAAATCTTGAAATAACATCAACTACCTACATATATGGCCCTAAATGATCAATCTACACACCAAATACTTGAGTGGTTCATAATAAATATAAAATTAAAATAGAGTTTCCAATAAGTATTGCCTAAAAATCTAGAGATAAAACACCATAGCTTGAGCTTCCCTCTCTATATTTTCATATTTTTCTCGCCCGCTACAATATTCCTACCAATAAATTTAATAGGATGGTACTTATTTCCTCTTGACTTTAATAATACCATACCATTTGTAATTCTAGGTGCATAAACATTCATGTGAAAAAATTGGCTCCAATTTGGGAAGATGAGAATGAATACCTTCATAATTGTATATTTAACATATCAAATGATTATTGACATTTCTCTCCACACAATATTTTTATTATTATTTTTTAACAATTCCTTAATTTGATTAGATATGGTTGTACATTTACTCATGAAATTTATATTATACCCTTTGTAACCCCAAAACATTTTGGTCTCTATTATAGTATTAGGAGGGTAAGGTTCAATATCAATATAATTACATTTTCATTGGTTCTACTATCGTTCTCTCTTTACAAATTATGTGGCCCACTAGGGTACCAAAGGGAGTAGAAAAAGTATATTTCTTCAAGTTTAGTGATATCCTAAAACCACAAAAAAATTCAAATATTATCCTTAATTTCTAAGTATTATCTTTCATCAACCCACATACGATCCAATTATTCAAGAATACATCAGTAAAATCATGGATAAACTCCCTAAATACTTTTACCATTATCCTGCTAAATACCAAAAGCACATTCTTCAACCCACAAGGTATAATAGTATATGTGAATAATCCCCAATCTATGGAAAAGTTATTCTTGTCTATTCTTCTTTCTTTATCTTAACCTTATGCTAGTAAAAAAAAAATCCATCAATAAAGGAGTACACCTCTCTACCTATCATAGCCTCTAATACCTCTTCTATAAATGGAGTAGGGAAAGGATAATATGTGCAAGATTTATTCAACTCATAGAATTAAATGAATATCCTTATATATTCCATACTCTTATTCTATAACACCATGGTACTTATCCATTCCACATGCTTTAATATCCCTTAATAATTTTTTTTTCTAATTCTTTCTTCAATGTTACCTTTACATAAGGGTTTAGCTAGTATGGCCTTTTCTTTTATTATTTGAAATAATCTCTCAAATAAATCTTAATTACTTCAATTTTTTCTTTAATCCATTTTAACAACATGAAGGTTATTAAAAATAAATAATCATACTCCTTCAATGCATCATCTACCTTCATTATCTTTACCTCTCCCCAATGCTCTAAAATATTTGAAACCTTTGGTGTACTCTTGCTAGAAAAACTAAATTAACTTATATTTAAGGACTAATTAAATTATTAGGGTTTATCCTCATTCTTATCAAATACCTTCATTTCATCTTTTTCAATTTGAAAATCTTTTTTTGGGTTATCTTCTTCATTTTTTTTTGGTCATTCTCCCCTTTTTTTAATTGAAAGTAGGCCCTTGTGGTACCATGCTTTCTTGCTCCGTCAATTCCTATATTCCTTATTCTCTATGTAGACTTAAAGTGTTTCTTTTTTATGATATTTTCTCCTCACTTCATCTACTAGTAGGGTCACTACCTCCCTTGTACTCTATAGAGCCTTATTAAGGGTCCTAAATAGATCCCAAAAGTTAAAACTTAAATAAGAATGTATTGTTATCATGCTCCAAAGTCTTGTATTTTCTTTTTTTCTCTTGTTGTATATACCATCTTAGTGATAGGTGATATATTTGACATAAAATATGAACTCAAGGCCTAGATCATTTATGTTCTAAAAGTTAACCCTAATGTGATAACATAAATAAAAAATATAAAAAGTGTAATATATTATATATAGAACTAAAAAATAGCCCATACATTCACATAACATCATGCGAGATAGAACCATTCCTTTATTATTCATTAAATATGTATTACATTAATTTTCTCTTTATACAAGTATGGATATACACATAGCACATACTTTCTCACTTACCCTACTCTTATGATTAGTATAGATTATCTTGACTCATACTGCATGCTACTTATATTACATACATCTTGTTTCATCTATTGTTATTGTATATCTGGTATATCACATTATTATTATATATTTCTAAGGTGTAGGGGCATGTCCCTAGGCTTTACCTCATATAGTTTTGATCTTCTATAGGTACCAAAAACAATTTAGTTATATTGCAAGTCTATTTTATAGATCCTATGGTGAGCTTTGTTGTATTCTATCATCAAGAGAGTAAACATCATAGGCTTAGCCCCTAGAGCTCTTGTAGTTTTTCACCATTAGCCTCCATGTTTCCCTAGTGTATTTTTACCCTAATAGGAATAAATCTAGCTACTCTTTTGATTTTTTAACTAAATTAATCGAAGTCCAAAAAATTGGCTCTATTCTTATCAACAATTCTACAATGATGTTTATGTATCACTGAGTAGAATCGTAAGGTTCAACATTTTCCTCTAAAGGCTCATCCTCTAATAAATCATCATCATCCCAATAGAATTAATCAATTTTTCCTTTAAGGATTTATTCTTCTTATTCTTTGCTTTCTTTTTCTTTCATATGTGTCTCTACTTTATATTCCATCTTACTAGGAACAAATACATGATCAACTAGTACCATATATTGAATTTATTTGCCACCCAAAATTGTTATTTCTTTACTTGTAGTAGTGGATGAATTATAGGAATTTTATGCAATATAATTTTTTTTTTTCATTTCCAAGTATCTTTTGTACGTGAAATTTTGGTATTTGTATTACTTTCTATTTTTTATTTTTATTTTATTCTTTCTTTATACCATCACTTTTATGTTTTGGCATGATTATCAGCTTGAGGTTCTTCCATTTTTAGAGGAAAAACTTGTCACTTTATCCTTTTTGTATCCTTTCTATTTCATCCAATTATAATTTATATAGATCATTTGTGGTATCATTCCTCTCATAAGGTAAATCCTTTTGTATCTTCACAAATATGTTCAATGCAAAGCAACTAGCATTAGATATCAGAATATAATAATCCATTTCAATTTTTACCTATGTTCCTTCACACACAAATATAAAAAAATGATGTAATATAGAAGGTTTATCCTTACTCTATTCAATCTACAGTTACCTAAGTAATACACCAAATATATCAAATTATAGAACAAGGCGGTATAAAATAAGTAGTTCCTTAGGTCCAAATCTCAACAATAAAATGATTCATCCCAATATATTGATTATCATCCCATTTTCCATCTTCAGTGAATCCAAAAATATGAATATTATTGATGTTTGATATGGATGTGAAATAAAAACTCCTCAATACATGTGATAAATTAATAGATAGAATTGAGGAATTGAGTGAGTGATGAGAATTTTGAACTACATTTTTATGTATAACAGACCATTAAAATTATTTTGTGGTATCTCCTCATTAGAAGATGTAATGAATGTAGAAGTGGGAAGAGAGGAATATGTAGCATTAGTTTTTAGAGCTCTTAGGAAATCATATTCATGTTAAATATTATCATTTGTCATATTGTTTTTATGTGTATCATGATCTAACTCAACATTGCTTGAATAATTTGGAAAAGGATTTATGTATATTTTTAATTGAATATTGAAAGGTGCAACTAAAGGATTTTTGTTATCATTGACACCTTCAACTTTAATTATATTGATATGCCTAATTTTGTGTAGCTTGTGTTTAAGAAGCATGCATGATTGATCATAGTGACCTTTAACTTGATAGAAGTTGCAAAATAAATGTTCATTATATATCCTAGGAAATGGTTTTTGGGATATAATGGAAAAACAAGAGGATTAATTATATTAGAACTTGATAAGATTTAAAGAACATTGTCCAAATATTTGTGTAATCTATAAAAAATTCTAGGAGAATTTGGTTCAAATGAAGGGAAGCTTGAAGTAAAAATTTGATGAAATTTTAACTTAATTTCACTACCCTTTGAGAAACTATTTAATGTGTGATACTTTAAAGAGTATTATTAATCATTTTAATTCAATAATCCATGTCTATAAAAATTTATTTTTAGTAACTTAGATTCCTCTATTATGGAATTTAGATAAAGGTACATAAAATATATAAACTTTTTGAGGTAGAAACTATTAAAGTTTGTCTATAATAGTCCCTTAACAAATATGTTTTATAATTCAATATCATATAAGAGAATTATAATTTTAGAGTTCAAATATTGTTATCTTAAAAAATTATCATTGATGTGCTCATTAGGTCCTTGGGAATGCTGGATTCACTCAAGGACTCAAGCTCCTACGATCACCTACAAAACCAAAATAACCTTCTACAAGAGAGAAAATAAAGAGCATAAATTTGCAATAATGGATTCAAATATATTAGATCAATGTGATCAATCAATGTGCATATGTATTGCAATACAAAATATACATATGAGACTTTATTATATAGGAAAGGTTGAGAGGTAGGAAAAACTAGGATTATGACAAGTGTCTTAATCTTGTGGCATGAGACACAAAAAGTAAATTACATAAGATAAGATCACATAACAACTAAGACTTCTAAAAAGATTCATAATTCACTAAGTAAAGTTAACTTGTGAACATATGTTAAAAGGTCTTAACTAGGAACTAGTTCGATCATGTACCTTGTTCACATTGCAAAGGGTAAAACTAGATAGAAAATACCCATGTTCACACCAACAACCCCCTTAAGTGTAACTTAGTGAAAATGATGAACTAATACAAATTATGCAAAGATGATGATAGGTATTAGCTAATAGGCCATGTTAGGTACCCATTTACAAATGAAATCTCTCAAAAATAGAGAAAAGGGGGAAACCTTGTTGCAAGTATGAAGGTGTTGTCATTGATTTCATCTGGTTAACTATTTTTCAACTGGTTGTTGTTGTCATTAATTTCATTGATGATGGTTATTGGCTATATATGTCAAGGTTATTGAGAAAATTGTAATAAAGGATGATTGTAGGTATTCAGTGTTTGCTCTGGGTTTTGCTCTAGGATTTTTCGCTATGCTAGTAAGGATCTGAGGTATTTTTCTTGGTTGTTGGAAGTTATTATATCTAGATTTTGGGTTTTTGGATTGTTCTATAGTGTGAGTTATGTTCACCAGTTGTGAATTGTTCTTTTCTATGTATCTGATTGAGGTTTGAGAGAAATGTTGTTGCTCTAGATTTCTTCTTGTTCAAGTATTATGACTTGTGGTTTTTAGGATAAGTTGCTAAGGTTGTGTTCAAGTTAATTTTAATATCTGGAAAGATTGGATTGTGCTAAGGTTGTGTGTGCTTAAATGATTTTTGTTTTACACTCATTTGGTCGACCTTGTGTTTTACACTCATTTGGTTGACCTTGTGTTTAACACTACTTACAAAATTTATGGAAGCATGTTGAGGTGTATTGGGACTTATTTAGGTCCTCATTAGATGCTTGTTTGGGTCACCCTCATTTTAATTCCATTGTAGAATTCTTTGGCATCGACCTAATTTGAATTTTTAAATGCAAATGGTGTGGCCGACTTTGGTTGAAGTTCAAAAATGAAGAAGGTATAAATAAAGGTTGAGATATAGAAAGGAGATGATTGCAAGAAAGATAGATGAGAGATAGATGTGAAATAGTGTGTATGTGATGCGAGGTTGAGTAGATTAGTGTGAAATCTAACTATGAGTTTTATAAAGCAGTGAGCTAAAGGTGTACTCTATCATTCAAGCATGTCTACAAGTGTGTGAGTGTATTGTGGTGGAAATATCTGTTGCATTGAGATTTTTTTCTCTCTATAAAAAATCTCTTCTATCTTCTTTATAGTTTTGTGGTAGTGAGCCCTCTAGGTGGTTAACCCTTATTCAATAGTGAGTCCTGATCTGGAAAGATAGTCTTGTTTTGGCAGTGAACCTTCTCTAGAAGTGAGACTTTGTATTTAGTTTTTATATTCTATATATTGTGAGCTAATCCTCATCGTGGTTTTCCCTCATTGGTTTTCCATGTAAATCCGGCATTATTGTGTGTGTGATGTTTTTTATTTTCTATTCTTGCACTTAATGATTAATTGTATTAGTAGAGTAAAGGATTTGTGAATGATAATTGATCTAATCTCTAGTGGAAGTGCTTAAAGGTTAAAATTTGTTACAACTGATTCAACCCCCTCTCAGTTGTCTTTTTCAACAATTGGTATCAAAGTTTGGTTCCTTGGAGAAGAGCTTAACTACTTAAGGAAGGTTCAAGATGATGAGAAAGGTCACTATTGAGTGTCCTAGGTTTGATGGGACTAACTATTCCCTCTGGATGATAAAGATGGAAGGATATATGGAGTACTGTGGATATGATGTTGAGAATGCTTACAAGACTTCTTACAATCCTATTATAAATGGTCTGAGTATAGTTGAAGAGATCAAGGCACATGAAGTGAACAACAAGGAAAAATTTATTCTGAAGAATAGTCTTTCACATTCAGAGTTAATTAAAGTTTCAAATCCAAAGACTACTAAAGAGGTCTAGGATGAATCGGAAAAGATGTGTGAAGGAGATGAAAGGGCTAAATAAGCTAAGTTACAAAAATTAGAGGCACAATTTTAGCCCCTACAAATGTCTAAAGATGAAAACATTAAAACCTATGTACAGAGAGTGGATGAGATGGTAGGTGGAATGTGAGGACTTGGTGCTACATTGGATGAATCCAGGATTGTGAAGAAGATTCTCAAAACTTTCCCTGATCCATATAGTGAAAAGGTATTTTCTATTGAGGAATATATAGATTATAAGACATACACTAAAGATAAGTTGTTGGGTACTCTAACATCTTATAAAATGAGAAAGCCTAGCTTGAGAAATGGATCGAGGACAAAAACTAAGTTTTTAAGGCTATAAGAGTTGAAGATCTGGATTAAGAGAACTTTGATGATGTAGAAGCTAACTTTGTAAGAAAAATGAAAAAAGGCTCTGGTAAGTATGAAGGTAAGTTACCTTTTAAATTCTTTAATTATGGAGGTATTAGTCACTATGCTTCTAGATTTCTAGAAATAGCTAAGAAGAATAAACATAGATTAAGCAAAGAAAAAAAAGGGAAGTCGATTAAGAGAGCATATTATGTAAATGAAGATGTTGGTATTTTTGATGAAGAGTTTGATTATGGAGACTTAGATGATAAGGAATGTTTGTTCTTGGCTATAAAAGATGAATCTACTATTGCTAATACTGAAGATAGGTGAAGGAAAATCCTCCAAAGAAAGATGAAGATATTGTGATCTCTGCCCTACATGCTAAATAGTAAAAGAGCTAATGGGTTGTAAAAAATGGTTGTTAACATCATATGATTGGTGATAAGAGTAAGTTTGTTAAACTTGAAAATTATGATGGAGGCTTAGTTAAGTTTGGAGATGATACTAGTGCTAAGATTTGTGGAATAGGTTCAGTAAGTTTTGATGGCAAGCATAATACTGATGATGTCTACTATGTTAAGGGTTTAAGAAATAATCTTTTAAGTGTTGGAAAAATATGTAGTAAGGGATATAATCTTGTATTTGAGGATGAGAGATGTGAAATTAGGAAAAGATCTAGAATAGTGATTGTTGTTGGTAAGAAATCTAAAGGAAATATCTATCAACTTAAGGGTGTTGATGGTCATTGCTTTATGACTTGGTTAATGATAGTTGGTTATGGCACTGTAGAATGTGTCACATGAATTTTGATAATATGGTGAGGATTGTTGTGCATATTTTACACACATGCCCCATTGAAGGCAGGGACCGCCCTCTTTTCACTCCTGACGGGTAATTTTTGCTCCCGACGGGTTTCTTTTTTCTCATCTCATGTTGCACACCCTTGTTTCCAAGCCTACATTGGTGATGAGCCTTAAAACAATTAAAATACCTTCAACCAAGTTAACCTAGCTAAGTTTCACTAAGTCATTTGCCTTCGCGGGCTAGCTCCTGTAGACATCCCTTAGCTTTTTGCTCAATGTCTATTGGCCCTTGCAGACTTGCATTTACAAGCCACCTCTTGCTATTCATTGTTATGCTCTACCTTTTATTTGTAGCCAGGCCTCGACGTCTTTCTGTGTTACGAGCCCCACATTCACTTTAATCACTGCATCTTTCAGGCTTCACAAACCCATAGTTGTGGGTCACCCTATGCAGATCTCCATTCCCATTTCATTTCTTTCACAGTGGCTAGCCCTTGACTTCCACCCACATTGTGGGGCCCACTATTGGTATTTCCATCCCCATCATTTCCATTGTCGAAGTCGACTCCATCGCTTTAAAATCGTCGAAGTCCAAAATGTTTATGGGTCTTTTTGCATGGCTTGCATTTGACTGTCATTGTTACCCTAGCAATGAATTAATCACAATACCCCACCCTCTTCCATCATTGGCCCACATTGGATGCTTCTTCCTCCTATATCAAAGAGAGGTTGAAGACGTTGCAAAATTATTCAAGATAAACTCATGATTTTTGAGCAGCAATCAAAGAATCTACAGGACGAAGGAGTCAAGTAGGAGCTCATGAGAATTTGAGGTTATGGCATTTTATAAAACCATGAAATTGAACCTTTTAGCATTTCAAATGATTTTGATGGTTGTCATTTGTGTGAAACCCACATTGTGGGTCTCTCCCTACCCTTCGTCATTTTCTTGGCGGCATCTCGTGTTCTCTAGCCCACACCTCGTTAAGGTAGACACCGTCTATGTGGATCTCGCTAGCCTTATGGATGTTCCATTGAGCATGATGAACTTGGCCTTTAGCAAGCCTTGGCCCACACCTCCCTCAATTTTGCGCCCTACAGAATCGTTGCTCCCACACCCTGTTATTTAACGTCATGATACAAAGGAATTGCAAGGATCATGATTTCAAAGGTAACCCTAAAGCACAACCACTATTCTACTCTCGCACAAGAAAAGTATAATAAGCACTCAAAGGTGAGTAAATAATGCTCAAAGTCAATGATAACATTTAATCTTCAGTTGAGTTGATTCTATTTAGTTCAAATGGGACGTTGATCCCTATGGATGCCAAAGTTTAAAGACTTAGATGAATGAAGTTATCTCAGTCTGCAGGATGATAAGAAATCATGCTAGATAGATGAACAAATATTAGTAAAGGGTGATGAACATTTCAACAGGGATCCTTGCCTCAACTCGATGTTAAACATTGTCACCTCCGCTTGATTAGGAACGCGGATGGAAAATCGGGTGACATGGTCATGAGCGGTTGTGGGACTTGTGGGTTATACACTAACATTGGTCATTTTTCTTCACTATCATTTCAAAGGCTTCACCATGCCGACCTCCCATAATATACCACTCGCATCCCCCCCCGCATGGTGTTACTACGCTACAAACAATGACTATGGCTATTTATTTCACGCATGTGATCATGAGGATGTCCCATCCTGGCTCTGTTCAAGAGTGCGCTCATTGATGGTGGCACTAAGACTGCCAAGAAACATACTTTAAGAGGGGAACCATCTCATAGAGGACAGTAATCTCTAGACCTCTATGACCCTAAGAGTCTAAAGTCCACCATCTCGATATATCATGGGAACATCACTCCCAACTTCTATGGGAGGGATACATATAAAGACTAAAGGGTGTGGATGAATGTCTTATCAAGATATGGTCATAAAAGGAGACAACAAAATTTGTGAGAATCTATCCTCCATGTCAAGTGGGTATGCGGGTTCTGCATGCCATCAGCCACTATGTTGATTCAACTTGAACACCACCCATGGATGGACTCTATCCATGTGGAGTCTGTTACTCCAACTACTACGAGGATTGTCACCATTGAAGTCATTCCCAGACAACAACCTAATGGAAGCTACCCACCTTACTCCTCTCACAACAGTGTTCTCCTCCTGGCACTCCATAGCCTTACCTCCACAAATGACATTTGCACCTGAAATTCCTATAGACTTGCATAGAGGTGCTAGTTTAGTTTAGTGGTGCCCGCAATGTGTGAATGCTTGAAGAAACTCCAAGGTAATTGTTGATGGGTTTTTTTACATCTTCTCAACATAGGTAGCGCACAAGTGTGCTACCTCTCTTGAAAGGTGATTTCAGCAACTAAGTTGGAGAAATAACCCCAAGGTCTCTTGGGTGTTAGGTCAAGAATTTATTGGAATATCTTAGTTGATTTTATGTGATTTCCTAGTAATCACAAGGCATCCTTTATGGTTTACAAAGCATGGGAAGCTGGATATGCAAATGGAGTTTCAAAGTGCTAGAAGTGAATGAACAGTGGCTGCCCACTTAGAACAACAAGCTAAAACTCACCATGTTCATCAAATTTAGCCTTGTTGTGATGCTTGGAATCCTACTCTAACAAGGAGTTAAAAGAAATAGCAAAAGACAAAGGGGTGAGAGAAGCTAATCTAAATCTAAGCTATGGATGAGCAGTAACAATGGAGGCTGCTACAGTAGACAAACTTCCTAAATTGGGTTTTGCTTGACCAAGAGAACCTACAACTACACAAAACCAATACAATCTTCTAAGGACTAAAGATTTTTATATTGTACATACAATTGAACTAAGTTGTAACAAGTAAATAAGGAATCCCAGGCTAACTTTACACAACAACTTGTCATCAACAAGTACCAAAAGTATTGGCTAGAAATTCATCAAATAAAATAACAAAAAACACCATTATCATAGCCATTCAAAAAACTACAAACTAAAACTAACTTGGAAGTTGAACCATGCATGCATAATGAACAAACTCAAAATAAACATCCAAATTCATGCAATACTTCTCTCTATTGCTGCAAAATGCCCTTCATGCCAGTTCTCCAACCATTTACAAATGAGGAGCAAGCCCTTATTTATAGTTTTCCAAAAGTGAAATGAGTGGCCAAGATTTAATCTCATTGTGTGGCCAAGATTCACTACAAATTAGGGTTTCACCTATGCCAAAATATATAGGAATTTGAAATACAACTTTGTCTTATTCCTATTTTGTCATCTAGTGACCCTGGCACTACAGTAGTTTTGTCCTATAGTGACAACCTTCTTTTGCTACAACTAAAAACTGTCAAAGGCTACCCTTTGTTTGAGGGATTTGCAACATTCTTCATTCGATCAACTGAATCTTCTTGTATATTTGTGTAATTGAAAAGTGGATGTACTGCTCCTGATCTCGATGGAAAACTCTTGACAATTATCATCATTTTGGTGAAATAAAATAGTTCCCTCCATCAAATTGTTTGAAAGCACTTCTTCAATTGTTGTGTGGCCTAAAATAGATTCCTAAGAAGGATTTGGCAATTAGATATTCAGATAGCATCCTCTTGGTGTGCATCACATGTAAACCTATCTCCACCTTGACAATTTGAATTAAAAT
The DNA here is from genome assembly GCA_007115665.2 of Sequoiadendron giganteum. NCBI lineage: Eukaryota > Viridiplantae > Streptophyta > Pinopsida > Cupressales > Cupressaceae > Sequoiadendron > Sequoiadendron giganteum. The sequence continues at coordinate 270,355,899 of CM021107.1, forward strand.
CTCCCCTCCTAACATGTCTTCATATGTTGGTTCTTTTATTGAATTGATCCATAATTCCCCCAAGCATCCTTAAAAGTACCTGTGTCATAAGATATCATGATTTAGATCTCCAAAAATGACAAATTTCCCTCATTTAGAAAATTAAAATGTATCAATTTATAGTACGTCCATTAAGAATTTCATATTTCGAAAAAACTTTCCATTTTCAAAAACTTTTCATTTTTGGAAATTTTCCTATTTTAGGAAGAAAAATCAATTTTGGGAACATTTGCATTTCAGGAAAAAATTCCATTTTTGGAAAAAAATCTATTTCGAGAAAGATTTCCATTTTGGGTAAATTTCCATTTTTGGAAAATTCTCATTTTAAGATAATTTCCTTTTGACATTTTGAGAAAATTTCCTTTTCAAGAAATTGGATTTCGGGGAGATTTCACTTTTGAGGGCCAGAGCAATGCAGAGGCTAGGAGGTGGGAAGCCAAACAAGTTTGCACCATAAAGACGACATTGGCAACCACGACATCCAAAAGGCGGCTTCCTGCATGAAAAGTTCCACAAAACCACAACTCTTGGTAATTTTGAGTTTTTCCAAATTAAGCATGTGAAAGATGAATTAGAAGGGTGCCTAGACCTATTCCTCAATGATTTGGCCCTTTTGAAAAAATGTGGAAATCTGGAAGGGGGAAGCCGGAGGGTCCACCGCCCTTTTAAAAAGGCATTGAGCACACGACAACCCGCAAAGGAATTCCTACAGATGACGATGAAGGGATGACAACCATCAAAGGAATTCCTATGGATGGAAACAAAGGGATGGCAGCCCGCAAGGAAGTTCCTGTGGACGACGACGAAGGGGCGGCGACCCGAAAGGAAGTTCCCATGGACGGTGATGGAGGGACGATGACTCGCAAGGAAGTTCCCTTGGACAACAATGGAGGGATGGTGACCCATAAGGAAGCTCATGTGGATGGAAACAAATTGATGACATAAAAATAGCGGACGTCAGATGCTGGACAATAGACACTGAATGGCAGATGAGAAGAACAACAAACGAGAAGAACAACAGACGAGAAGAACAAACAAAGAAACTAAATGTGGAGCCCGCCAAGCGAGGGGAAGTCAAGGGTCAACCGCCCTAAAAGAGGTAATCCACACATGGAAACCCGCACACAATAACCCATAAGGAAGTTCCCGTGAACAAAGATGGAGGGACAATGGCCCACAAGGAAGTTCCCGTGGGCGGCAACGAAGGGATGGTGGCTCGTAAGGACATTTCTGCAACTTCACAAAACTTAGTAATTTTGAGATTTTTCAATTTTAGCACATGGGAAAATGGGTAGAAAGAGTTCCAAGACATATTTCCTTAAGATTTGACTCATTTTTAAAAATGCGGAAATTTGGAATGCAAAAGCTAGAGGGTCCACCGCCCTTTACAACAACATTGCTCAAATGGACTTCTGTAGTGAAATTTCTGATATGTATAAGCATATGGAAAATTTGATGCAAACCCCTTTAGGAATTTGAAGAAATTCATTTTATGGGCCCTAGATGATGAAAACTTGAAGTTTGCACCCTTTTGGAAATACAAAGATTTGGAAGGGGGAAGCCAGAGGGTCGACCACCCTTTAAAAATGGCATTGAGCACATGGAATCCTACACATGGCGACCTGCAAAGGAATTCCCATAGATGACGACAGAGGGATGGCGTCCCACAAAAGAATTCTTATGGACGACGGCAGAGGGAGGACGACCTGCAGAGAAATTCCTGCAACTTTACAAAACTTAATCAAACCTTGGTAGTTCACTTAAGCATCATGAAAACATCCCAAATCCATAGGAAACTTGTCCTCAAAGTCAAAAATGAAGAAAAAAGAGAAGCAAGCGAGCGGGAACCAAGTAAGGGGGTCCCTGCCTTCGATGGGGCGTGTGTGCAAAATATGCACAACAAATGGTGACACACTGGGGAAATGTTCCAAAGCATTTTGATAAAAATTGGAATAATCTCTGGTTCTAACCTATACGCTAGGGAAAACAAACCAAACGCTCAACCAAAGGATCAAAACCACTAGTCAACCGAACCTTTAGTATGCTAAAAATCCAAGTGTGTGCATATGTATTAATTCCCATCCTTAAGCCACTATAGGAACCTAAGCTTCATCAAGTTAAGCTATGTAATTGAATCTAACTCCAAAAGCATCTAAGACATTGCCTTGCTGCTAGCCAGGCATCCATAGCCCCAATGAGGTTGTCACTATGATTCTCCCTAACATTGCTTTACTACCAGCTAGATGTCTATAGCCCCGATAGAGTTGCTTGAATTCTCCTAAAAGTTGAATTTTCTTTCTTTTGATTTTGATTTTTCTTTTTCCTTTCTTTTGTTTCTTTTGATTTTATTTTCTCTTCTTTCTTTTCAACTAGCAAGCAGTGAAGCTTGCAATCAGGGCTAAGAACCACAGTGGCGCTGAAGCAGAATTTTAGATTTTTCACTTAACTAGACTTCACAAAGGCCCTACAACAACCTATGGATTCTTAAAGTGTGTGAGAGATATGATATTTCAGAATATATTAGGAAAAGATGACACCAATGACTTATCCTCTTCAAATCTAGCATCCAGGTCACTTGACACTAACAAAAGACCTTCATTGTCCTTTCTAAAAACTTGATTAAAAACTTGATAAGAGTTTTTTGAAGAAATACATACAACCCTAGGCAGTAAAATGATGGTTGTTGTGTGCATGAACATGCCCAGTAGCAAGAAATGGAACCCTAAGCAAAGAAGCAAAGCAAGAGAGAAATGCAAGAAAAGAAAAAGAAAATTGAAAGGGAACTACTATAAAGTAGGCCAACCTACAACAAATCAACTAACCTAAAGAAAGCAAGAAAATGAGACTATATATACAAAACCTACACTACTCAAAAAACAACTATTTATAGAGATATTTACAAAGGACCACGTTCAGGCAAGGCAGACCGACAGTCACGCCCATTGGATTTCATGACACATGCACAAGTAGAAGGGTAATCATTATGATTCTAAGCCATGCAAATTCATCTTTATATTCAAAAAAATGAAGTTCCATTTTGCAACATTCAAATTCAATAATAGATTCAGGAAGAATTAAAAGTTGAGGTAGTTCATTAAACCCATGGTCAATCCATAAACAAGTCTATCTCCCTTCGTTCCCATAATCAAAATAATAAATGCAGCTGTGAATATTCATAGGAGCAAGGAAAGATAAAACCTGTATGTCATCATGCAAGGGTAGCTATATTTGATGCTCTGAAACATGAATTGCATTGTCAGTCATTGCATGGGGAACCTCGAGTGGATGCAATAGATGGTATAGAATTCCTTTTGCATTATCAATATGTAGATCACAATTAAATTGATTAGGAAACATACATTGCGAAGAAAGTTTTTCAAATTCAAGGAACCTTATACCTGATCTCAAGCTCACATAAGGTTGGGAGATTGAGAAATCAAACACCTCTTCCAAGCAGCTAGTGGGACCCACAACCTCCATCACATGTTCTTCAAGGAGATACACTTTGTTTCGTCGATCTTCCATAGTCCATGGCTCCACTTGATTGATGTCCTCAAAAGGCAACATGTTGTCCCATCTCCTTCCCTAGGTGTTGAGCTCAATTTATTTATAATTCATGTCATAAAAGAATGGCGTGCATGAATCTACCCTACTATAGCTCTCAGAATGCATAAGTGAGTCCACAACGAACAAGGAGGAAAGACTATCAATCATAACCTATAGTTGGTAAGGCATATCATTTTCATGGGCAGCTACCAATACATTCTTGCTTGGGTCTTCTTCCTTTTGCAATTCAGGTGGCATAGTAGGTTGTTTACTTGCCTTGTCTTGTTCACTATCACTGTAGATGGAAAAGGAGTTCCTTTCCCAAATCGAGAGCTCCAATGTTTCATCGTCTGGAGGTTCAGGGAAGATGTCTTCATCACTTCCAACCTATGAAATGTACTCTTCTTCAGTGTTGGCATACCTCTGGAGTATAGTTCCTAGTGGAAAGAATTCATGAATGGAGGGAACCTCATCAAGGGGGCTAAGATTTACTATGTGATTTCCCTCCAATGATTCCTCATAAATCCTATCATCCATTTGTATATACATGTTCTTCAAGAGGGAAAGGCTCTTGATGTTTGATGGACAACGTTCCCATGAGTTATGCTTCATCATTTGAAGGCTCAAGACTAGGTTGTCCTTCTTTCATTGATGTCTCAACACCTTCTTGAGGACTACCTTCAGCTAAGTTGTCACTTGGTTCTAGCCCTTGGACTTCTAGTTCAATCCCTGAAGCAACTGTAGGAGGCGATGTGTTGGGTCTCAAAAATATAGGTTTGAGCCATGAGAGGTTACCAAGCTCTCACAACGCTTTTGGCTAATGTACAAGGCCAATTGATGTAATTGTATGTTCTTCTCTTCAGGCTATGCAAAACCTAGGTGGTTGTATCTATGTTTATGTTGCAGACTTAAATGTGTTTCCTGGTTGATCAATCTATCCACAATGGCAAATGGAAGTGAATAGATGAAAATCGCTACAACTACTCCTACTCCTACTGCACAAATGAAAGGTTTTTGAATAAGTTGTTTGATATGAAATTTATCTCTGGGTTGAGGCAGATCAGTGCCTTCTATGCACATGGGCAACGGAGTCAAAATTAAGAAGAATTGTGTGTGTTTCCTTCTATGGTTTAATTCAAGTTAGGCATTTTATAAAATGAAATCTCATGACTGGCATATAATTTCATTGATTTATGACTTACATAAATAAGGCTGGAATGTTTTCTTACTAAATTCTACTTCAACAATCCAAAAGAAATCATGAGTTATTGTGACTTACTTGAAGGAATTTTAATTCTGACTTACAAACACCAACAAATAAAAATCACACAAAGAGGTAAAATACACCTTGACAAATCAAACATATGCTTGATAAATTGATTTAAATAATAAAAGGACTTCAAGTTGGAGACAACTAGATAAGAAATATAAATGATTACAACTCAACAACTGAACATAGAATGGGTTTCACCAATTCAAAATAATCTATCCATTAATTCTGCTTCAAAAAGGTCTATACATTATTTGCATTCCCTAGACCATTTTCTGGAAAAAATCTAACTCCTACAGTCTAACTACTGCCTACCTCTTCCCCCTTTTTTATTGATTTTTACAAGCATTTTATACATTACATTTCAAGAGTAATGGCTCTTCATTCTACTGATACAGTCATTCACATTCTACTGACAAAAAATAAAACATTTAATTATATTGCCTTATCGGCAAATTAAATTTTTTTAAACTATAACCTGATGCCTTTTATTTTTCCCTAATACATTTCCCGCCTATATTCTTAATCTCATCATTACATTACACCTTATCTTCCCTTTATTTTATTTCCCCATGGCTTTTATTACTTTCATCGCGGCCTCATCTATGTTTACCGCTCAACCATGGTCAACTTGTTGACCAACTGCGGTATTGCGGTGAGACTGTCACTATCTCTTCTTCACTGTTACCGCGTTACCGCGGTCTTCATTCTACCCACTGGTGGTGCGGTGGTGACCATCTTCAACCATCGTCCTTATTGCCTGCAAACCTTCCACCATGCTACCGTAGCCGCTTCCTTCACCGCGTGCGGTATGGCGGTCTTAACTGTCACAGTCTTCCTTTCATTTACCACCCTACCACGGCCTTCACTTTTGTTGTCAATGGTAGCACGGTGCCAACATTAACTATCATCTTCTCTGGCCACCGCATTATTGCAGTCTACTTCTGGACCTCGTGTGGTATGGTGGTGTCTTGTCACCTATTGTCCCCATCATCAACTTGCCACTTCTCACCGATTATCTCACCGCCACCGTGATACCACAGTCAATGAATTGACCGCACATAGTGTGACGATAAACACTTCATACCCTGCTCCTTAACCATCACCCTTTGTCACCGCAGTCACCGTGGTCAGTCGGATGACTATTCGCGATGTAACGGTAATAGTCATCATGACTGTACCTTGCCTCCACCGTGGTAAAGTGGTAGGAATCAAAAGGATATAAATTTCAAAGGGTAAAAGCTAGCGGTAGAATATATAAGTCATTTTAGCTTTATGGATAGTGGTGAAATGAAATATTTTTGAAGGAAGGATAGTGAAATATGGATATAAACAAATAAAATTCCTTAAGGTAATGATGGAAAAATTAGATACAAATGGGAAAATCTTAGGGTTTTTCATGGAATTTTCAGTTCTAACACGGTGCACATGGCTGTCCCACTTGTTCTGTAACTTGCTCGATGGACTCTTGGAATAGTTTGCACATGAACTCAGAATGCGCTGAATCATGGAGCCTGCACCATCCCGGTAGCAATAACAATTTCAAATCCACTTGGTGTCTTAGTTCCAACCCATCCCTCTTGAGTCTTGAAACAAGTTCATTATATATTTCCACCATCGGATCCTCATCACCACTTAGGAAGGAAGTTTGATGGTAAACAACTATGACCTGTAGTTGTTCCCACTCCTCTAAATCTTCATTTCCAGATGCTTGATCACTATCATTCATGAAGGAGAGTTCCTCTAATCTTATTTCACTTATGCTTTCATCCTCATTTTCTATTGCCCCAAGGCATTCGACCTCTTCTTCTTCTTTTTGTTTTTCAACATTTTCATTGGTTGTCCTAGCATATGCTATTGCCAACTTTGTTAATTCATTCTCAATTGCCAATGGCTCTTCTTTTGTAGTGGTGGGATGCCCTTTATTTATGGAGAAAAGTTCATGACTTGCTTTGAATATATTAGTTGATTTTATGTGATTTGTTGGTAATCATAGGACAGCCTTTATGGTTTACAAAGCATGGGAAGTTGGATCTACAAATGGAGTTTCAAATTGCTAGAAGTGAATGAACAATGGCTGCCCGCTTAGAACAACAAGTTGAAACTCACCATGTTCATCAAATTTAGCCTTGTTGTGATGCTTGGAATCGTACTCTAACAAGGAGTTAACATAAATAGAAAAAGAGAAAGGGATGAGAGAAGTTAATCTAAATCTAAGCTATGAATGAGCAATAACAATGGAGGCTGCTATAGTAGACAAACTTCCTAAACTAGGTTTTTCTTGACCAAGAGAACCTCCAACTACGCAAAACTAGTGCAATCTTCTGAGGGCTGCAGATTTTCAGATTGTACATGCACTTCATGAACATACAATTGAACTAAGTTGAAACAAGTAAATAAGGAAGCCCAGGCTAACTTTACACAACAACTTGTCATTAACAAGTGCCAAAAGTATTGGCTAGAAATTCATCAAATTCAATAACAACAAATACCATTATCACTGTAGACATCCAAATTTGATCACTTCCATATGATCAAAATCGTATATTATATTCATCTATTTCATTAATAGTGAACCATGCATTCATAATGAACAAACTCAAAAGAAACATCCAAATTCATGCATTGCTTCTCTCTATTGCTACAAAATGCCCTTCACACTAGTTCTCCAACCATTTACAAATGAGGAGAAAGCCCCTATTTATAGTTTTCCAAAAGTGAAATGAGTGGCCAAGATTTAATTTCATTGTGTGGCAAAGATTCATTGTAAATTAGGGTTTCACCTACCCCCAAATCTATAGGAATTTAAAATACAGCTTTGTCTTATTCCTATTTTGTCATCTAGTGACCCTGGCACTGTAGCAATTTTGTTTTGTAGTGACAAGCTTCATTTGCTGCAGCTGAAAATTGTCAAAGGCTACCCTTTGTTTGATGGATTTGCAACATTCTTCATCTGATCAATTGAATCTTCTTATAGATTTGTGTAACTGAAAAGTGGATGTACTGCTCTTGATCTCAATGGACAACTCCTAACAATCATCATCATTTTGGTGAAATAAAACATTTCCCTACATCGCCCTATTTGAAAGCACTTCTTTAGTTGTTGTGTGGCCCAAAATAGATTCCTAAGCAGGCTTTGGCAATTAGATATTTAGGTAGCATCCTCTTAGCATGCATCCACATCTAAACCTATCTCCACCTTGACAATTTGAATTAAAATCTCCCCTCTTGACATATCTTCGTATGTTGGTTCTTTTACTGAATTGATCCATAATTCCCCCAAGCATCCTTAAAAGTACTTGTGCCATAAGATACCATGATTTAGATCTCCAAAAATGATAAATTTCCCTCATTTAGAAAATTAAAATGTATCAATTTATAGTCCATCAAGAATTTCATATTTCAAAAAAGCTTTCCATTTTTGGAAATTTTCCTATTTTAGGAAAAAAATCAATTTTGGGAACATTTGCATTTCAAGAAAAAATTCCATTTTTGGAAAAAAAATCTATTTTGGGAAAGTTTCCATTTTGGGAAAATTTCCATTTTTTGAAAATACTCATTTCAAGATAATTTCCTTTTGACATTTCGAGAAACTTTCCTTTTTGAGAAATTGGATTTCGAGGAGATTTTACTTTTGAGGGTTGGAGTAATGCGAAGGCTGGGAGGTGGGAAGCTAGACTAGTTTGTGCCATAAAGATGGCATTGGCGACCACAACATCCAAAAGGTGGCTTCTAGCATGAAAATTTCTACAAAACCACAACTCTTGGCAATTTTGAGTTTTTCCAAATTAAGCACGTGAAAGATGCATTAGAAGGGTGCCTAGACCTATTCCTCAATGACTTGGCCCTTTTCAAAAAATGTGAAAATCTACAAGGGGGAAGTCGGAGGGTCTGCTGCCCTTTAAACACGACATTGAGCACACAGTGACCTGCAAAGGAAATCCCGCAAATGATGACAGAGGGACAACTGCCCACAAAGGAATTCCTACGGACGATGATGGAGAGACAGAAGCCCTCAAGGAAGTCCCCATAGATGGCAATGGAGGGACAGTGGCCCACAAAGAAGTTATTGCAGATGACAATAGAGGGATGTCGGCTTGCAAGGAAGTTCTCACGGAATACAATGGAGGGACAATAGACAATGATTGACGGAAAACCAGCGGATGTCAGACGATGAATAGTCGACGATAGATGGTGGATGGGAAGAATGGCGAATGAGAAGAACAGATAGAGAAACCAAATGCGGAGCCCACTAGGTGGGGGGAAGTCAAGGGTCAATTGCCCTAAAAGAGGCAATCCACACATGGAAACCTGCACATGGCAGCCCACAAGGAAGTTCTCAGAGACAACGAAGGAGGGATGGCAGCCCACAAGGAAGTTTTCATGGATGGTGATGGAGGGGCGATGACCCACAAGGAAGCTCCCACAGATGGTGATTAAGGGATGGTGGATAGCAGACGATGGACAACCAACAAACGCTGGACGATGGATAGTTGATAGTAGACGGTGGACAAAAAGAATGACATATGAGAAGAATGGATGGAGAAGCCAAATGCGGAGCCCGCCAGATGGGTGGAAGTCAAGGGTCAATTGCCCTAAAAGAGGCAATCCACACATGGAAATCCACATGCGGCAGCCCATAAGGAAGTTCCCATAGATGGTGATGGAGGGATGGTGGCTTACAAGGAAGTTCCCATGGACGGAAATGGAGGGACGACAGCCCACGAGGATATTTCTGCAACTTCACAAAACTTAGTAATTTTGAGATTTTTCAATTTTAGCATGTGGGAAAAGGTGTAGAAAGAGTGCCAAGACATATTTCCTTAATATTTGACTCATTTTAAAAATGCGAAAATTTGGAATTCGGAAGCCGGAGGGTCTGCCACCCTTTACGATGGAATTGCTCAAATGGACTTCCACGAACAGACTTCCACAAGTGGACTTTCATAGTGAAATTTCCAAAATGTCTAAGCACATGGAAAATTTGATGCAAACCCCCTAAGGCATGTGAAGACATTCATTTTATGGGCCCTAGATGATGAAAACTTGAAGTTTGCACCCTTTTGGAAATACGAAGATTTGGAAGGGGAAAGTCAGAGGGTCGACCGCCCTTTAAAAATGGCATTCAACACATGGCGACCCACAAAGGAATTCCAACAGATGGCAATAGAGGGATGACAACCCACAAAGAAATTCCCGTGGACAGCGGCAGAGGGATGATGACCCGTGGAGAAATTTTTGTAACTTCACAGAACTTAATGAAACCTTGGCAGTTCACATAGGCATCATGAAGACATCCCAAATCCATAGGCAACTTGTCCCCAAAGTCAAAAATGAAGGAAAAAGCGAAGCAAGCGAGCAGGGACCAAGTCAGCAAGAGCAAGGCAAAAGTGAAAAGGGGGACCCCACAAAAGCAAAAGACCTAGCAAATTTAGATAGGTGAACTTAGTCAAAGGGAAATTTAATCATTTTAAGGCATATGACCAACCTAGGCTTGGGGATAGGGGTGCGAAAAATGAGGTGCGAGAAAAATAGCCCATTGAGAGCAAAAATGACCCGCAAAGGAGCAAAACAAAGGGGTCCCTGCCTTAGGCAGGGCATGTATCCAAAATATGCAAAATAGTAATCAGGGGAATGGTGATTTGAAATGATGTGTTCCTGACAACCTCACATTTTAGGTGGGCTGGCAAACACTAGTGTGATAGCGAAAAGGGAGTCTTTGTCCCTTCCTCTATGTGTTTCATTTAAAGCATGCCTATATAGGTTTAAAAGCCATAAAATGATGACTCTCGAGTGTGACTAATTGTAAGAAGCCCCTCAACTCGAGCTCGAAGGTTCTCCCACATGGCCTTCTTGCTTCATACTCACTTGGACTTTGGTGTATTCTCTAACGTTTGTTCACGCAGTGATAAAACAAATAAGGAATCGATAGTGAAGGAGGAACAACCTCCAAAGATTATTAGACTAGCACCCCTTCAAACAATGTAACTGCCATGGCCCCCTTTAACTCTTTGAAAGAATGCTCTTCAAAAGCACTATAGGCTACTATGGCATGCACGAGCTTTGAGGGGGCAGGCGATTTCCCTCTAAATGACGGTGAGAATCTGGCAAGTATACTAGTTTTGTTGTTTGGCTCTGAGTGTTCAAAGTGAAATCATTGTGGGTTGATTCATTTCTCTCATGGTGCCATGTCAACATATTCCCACATGAAATCTTATCTGCATGCATGGGCACCATTTCATAGCTAATATATGAATTTGATGTGATTATTCTACAACATAATTCCGGCCAAGGAAGACATTGTCTGAAAAGAGAGTAAAGTTTTGCAAATCAGAGGGGACGTGGAATCACAATGTACAGTTGGACGTATTTTCTAAGGATTTTACAGCTCGATGGTGAATGATGGTTGCAAGTGATGGTGTGCGCCATGGTGCTTGGCTAGCAGGAGGCATGTTCAACCAAGTTCTTCATCAAGAGTTTGCAGGAGAATTGTTGTAGGGGTCGTGGTCACTTTTGCTATGGTCGGATGGCTTTCCCTCTGTGGAAGATCGATGTGCAAGGTCTGATGCCCCCATTGCCATCTGGCTTGAAGAAGTTGGCTATGTGGCAGCTTGGTATGTGGATTCTGTCTTCCCACCCATCGTCACCTCTACTATTTAGAGGACAACTCTCTCATTTCAAAGGACACCACCTAGCAACACTCACGTGAGGGAATTTCAAATGTCATACCCCACATTACGAATTTGGGCCTATGGGAGTTCCAAAGACTTAAGCAGTATTATTATGAGTGAATGTTTGAGCAAACATGGGGTCATTTCAAAGGGGAATCCTACAATCTAGCAGCCATATGAATCCTAAACATTTAGGATAGATGGGGATGCATGTGGGAATTTTTTTAATTTGAATTTGAATTTGAAGCTACGTGATTGATGGGTAATTTAAAGGTTTCACCTCCAATTCTATTGTTCATTTTCCCATACTAAAGGTTTAAATTCTCACATCTCCAGTATCATGTAATATTTTGAGATTGATGAATTTCCTACTGTGCAAAATGTTTCATAATATGGATTTAAAATGGGAGCATTAGAGGACAAAGGGGATATTGGCCTAGTTTCCTTATGAAAGATTAATGAAAATACGGTAAACTACTTCTTATGATTAAGGTTTAAATCTTTATTTTAACCCTATTCTTCTCCTATGTGCAAGAACAGGTATATAAGAAATGTGGTACAAATTAAAACCTATCGAGATGACTCACATAGAAATGCTCGTCATAAAGTTCATATGGATATTTTCTAGCAAGATGCAACCGAGGGAATGTCCCCATGTTTGAAGGCATATGGAACACTGTCAAGGGTTGAGTTCTAGTTCAAAGCTATCAGGGTATTTGGTTCAAGTACACTCAAATGATGGATGGGACGACAAGCATATAATACCAGACTAAGGAAAATTCAGACCTGGGCTTGATCCAGGAGAAGGAGGAGATGAAATCATAGTAGTTTCCATCTGAATGGGAAGGTGCATGCTTCCTACCTAGTCTACAAAGTAAACAATAACCAAAGATAACCTATGGAGCCCCATTGAGACAAGGATCTTGATTCACAGATGGTGCATGCTAAGGGAGTTCCCTCACTTGTTCACCTACAAGTGAATTCCAAATACAATGAAGATTCTCGGAAGAGGTGATGGACAAAATGATAGATGATATGTCAAAGGAGGACTGACCAACGTATGACTGTATAGTAGAAGAAGTCCTCTCCAAGAACTCAATGAGTTGCTCACCAAAATCTTAAATAAGAGGGAGTTGTATTGCTTTTCATTGAACGACCATGATCTATCAAAGCTATCTCATACATCAGGGAGGCAACTAATCTTTTCCACAATTATGCAAATCTATAAATGAGATGCACTTGATTGACTGAAGGATGCTTTAGATCCATCAAATAGAAGGAAACCTAGACAATTTCAGCTATGACAAAAGGCCAATCAGCTAGATGGTAAAGTTGCTACAGTGCAAGACCACTAAAAGACAAAATAGGGAAAAGAAAAAAGATGTATTTTATATTCCTTTATATTTGGGGTAGGTGAAACACTAGCTTGTAACAAATCTGGGCAACTCATTGTAAATCAATCCTATCCAATCGTTTGGGCTTTGGAAAACTATAAATAGGGGTTGCCCCTCATTTGTAAATGGTTGGAGAACTGGTGTAAAGGCATTTTGCAGCAATAGAGAGAAGCATTGCATTGTTTTAAGGGTTTTTCTTTTGAGTTTGTTCATTATGCATGCATGGTTCAACTTCCATGTTAGATTTAGTTTGTAGTTTCTTGAATGGTTGTGATAATGGTGTTTGTTGTTATGTATTTGATGAAATTTCAGCCTGTACTTTTGGCATTTGTTGATGAAAAACTGTTGTGATAAGTTAGCCTAGGCTTGTTTGTTTAATTTCTGCAACTTAGTTCAATTGTATGTTCATGAAGTGAATACACAATCTAAAAATCTACAGACCTTAGAAGATTGCACTGGTTTTGTGTAGCTGTAGGTTCTCTTGGTCAAGCAAAACCCAGTTTAGGAAGTTTGTTTACTATAGCAGCCTTCATTGTTACTGTTCATTCATAGCTTAGATTTAGAAAAACTCTCTTAAAATTTTCTCTTTTTTTGTTTCTTTTAGTCCCTCATTAGAGTAGGATTCCAAGCACTATCACAATGTCAAACTTGGTGAAAGAGGTGAGTTTCAGCATGCTATTTTGAGTGGACAGTCACTGTTCATTCATTTCTAGCACCTCGAAACTCCTTTTTTAGGCCCAACATACCATGCTTTGTAAACCATAAAGGGCACCTTATGATTACAAACAAATCATATCAACCAGCTGAACTATTCCAAGCATTGTCGTGACCTAACATCTGAGAGACCTTGGGGTAGTGATTTGTAACTTGTTTATAGATTTCTACCTTTCAAGAGAGGTAGCATACTTGTGTGCTCCTTGTTTTGAGAAGGTGCAAAAACACCCATCAACAAGGATTAGCGTTGTGCATTATGTCAGATATTTACCAAGGATTAAAAATTCTATTGATGATATTTGCAAGAATTTCTAATTTGGAAAACAAGCTAGAAATTGCTTTAGGTCAAAGGAACAATCTACTACCAGACTACTAGATTTCATTCATACATATCTCTGTGGTCCTACAAGAGTGAGAAGTCTACAAGTTGATAGGTACTTTATGCTTATGATTGATGATTACTCTAGGTACACATGGGTTACTTTTCTTAGAGAAAAATTTGATGCATTAGATAGATTCAAGGCATTTAAGGCTATCGTAAAGAATGAAGGAAAATAGAAAATAGAATGTTTGAGATCTGAAAAATGTGGTGAATTCACCTCCAATGAGTTTAATATGTTTTGTAAAGTTCATGGAATAAAGAGATAGTTATCTTGTCCTAGAACTCCTCAACATAATGGAGTTGTTGAAAGAAAGAACAAAAAAATGATTAAAGAAGTTGTTAGATCTATGATTACAGAGGCAAGTCTACCATAATTTTACTAGAGAGAAGCTATTCACACTATTGTTTATATGGTCAATTGAGTTCAAGAAAAATTTAACAGTACTAAGACCCCCTATGAGATATGGTGTGGAAGAATTCCTACTATCAAGTATTTCAAGGTATTTGGAAGAAAATGTTATATCCAATGGGATAAAGAAAATCTAGGAAAGTTTGATGCTAGATGTGATGAAGGTATCTTCCTTGGATACTCTACTAAAATAAAATCTTATAGATGTTTCAACAAAAGACTGCGAAAGATTCTAGAGAGCATTGTCACATCTCAAAATTTGATGTTTCTTTCTTTTGCTTTATGTGGAACTAATATATGACTAAATGTGTGGTAGAATAAATAATAAATAACATGGTACTTTGAGAGATGAAATAAGAATTTTTTTTTTTTTAATTTAGAGGAAGTTGAAATGCATTGAATATAATTTTATTTCAAAATTGATGCAAAATAGAAAAGTGTTGTTTGGATTAATGAATTATATTGCTTCAATTTATATTTTCCTAGATACTAATCTATTAATGGGTGCCCGAGTTTACTTGAGTTGTAGGTTGTCGAAGACCAAGGGTGTGGTTAAGGTAGAGGAGGTTAGCTTCCTAGCAGTGTTAAGAAGGAATGGATCTCTCGCACACATACGAGCACTTAGTAACATGTAGATGCATTTAGTATTTAATTTAGTTAATTGTTTGTATTGTTCATACTTTAAAATGTTTAATTAAATTAATTGGTAGTGAAATAAAAGAATCAATTATATTTTAATTAAAGATTTCATTTGTAATTAATGATTTTTCTTTATTATTTATTGAGGGTAATTATTTCATTTGCAATTAAAATGGTATTTCTTTATTATTTATTGAGGATAAATATGATGCATAAAAATAAAATCTAGTTTTATTATAAAAATTACGTTATTTGAAAACTTGAAGGAAAATCTTTAAAAGAAGAGAAAAACTTTAACAGAAACACACATTAGTTCTCTTGATATTTCTTTTTCTCTGCAAAACAATAACTGAAAATGGGTGTTGGAGAGTGTTGTGCAGTTTTTGCACACACGCCCCACTAGAGGTGGGGACCCTCTTTGCCTGCCCTCTTGGTTCCATTCTTATGGCTTGCCCAATTTTGTGTGCTTATCTTTGAAAATCTTGGGGTTTTGCTTGCCTTGTTTTTGAGTTCCCTCTTGGTTGAGTTCTTGGTGGTCTTGGTGTCTTGCGGATGTCCTTTTCGGTGGTCTTCTTTTTTACCTTTTGTTTTCCCCCTTTATTGTCTTTGTTTGGGTCCTAATGGTTTTGGTTTTCTCCCTTAGCTTTCCCTTGTTTCCTTTTTTCCTTGTTTTCTCTTGTTCTGCCAGAGGCGAAACCAGGATGGAATTTGATTCTGAACTTTTGGCAAGTTTTGGGTCTGGTTTCCATTCCGGCTCCTGTTCCACTTCTCGTCTTCTCATTTTTGTCTTTGTCTTGTCCGATTTTGGCCTAAGGGTTGTTTTCCTCCTTTAGTCTTTCTTCGCTTTCTTTTTTTCCTTTATTTGTCAGAGGTGGGACCAGGATGGAATCGGACCCAGAACTTTTCCAAAGTTCCTAGTCCTGTTCTTGGCTATTGGTTTCGCTTTCGTTTGCCTCTGGGGGAAGTGGGCGCGGAATGGATCATGACTAGGAACTTTTCCAAAGTTCCTAGTCTTGATCCCATTCCAGTTCTGGTTCTGCCCCTGCTAGTTTGATTTTCTTGGCTATTTTGGCTCTGGCTTCCCCCATGTGTGCTTTGTTTTCTTTGTTTGTGTTTGTTAGAGTTGGGTATGGAATGGATCATGACTGGGAACCTTTCCAAGGTTCCCAGTCTTGATCCCGTTCTGGTTCCTGCTCCGATTCTGCCTGGCTTCTTGTGGGTTCCAGTTTTGGCTCCTACTCCACTTTCACTAGGATGTGCTTTGTTCCCGCCTATCTTGGCCCTTCGCCCGTGTTCTATTTTGTCTCTGATTCCACTTGTTTCCTTTTGGGTTTTTGTTCCTATTTCACTCCGCCTCTGCCCATTTGGGTTTCGGTTTTTCTTCCCCCTATTTCTAGCTCTGCTCCCACCTAGACTACCGCTTGGTTCTCTGACCTTGGATTCTTTGCCTTGCCTAGATTTTGACGGTGTATTGTGTATTGATGATGTTTCATTTGTGTGCAGGTTGGATCAATGATGGACGTTGCTGGGATTTGCAGGTGTGTATGTTATGGATCTGAACATGATTTGTGGTTGCGGTCATGTAGCCCATTCCTACATGCAGGGTCATTGCAGTTGGTGGCCATTAATGGCTTGTTGGTGGGACATGATGGGCTCTTCGTCATTGGAATCAATCTAGGTCATTCATTCGCATCTTTAACCCGATCGATGGCTAGCATTCCTTTTGGTTTTCACACACATTTCCATTCCTCTATTCACATGAGTGTTCATTCATGTTGGGTGTGGCTCGAGGATCTGTCCCTTGGTGGCATGTGACCCTAGTTGATCTGATGATGTCCTTTGCTGCATTTATTGTTGGGCGGTGGGTTACTGCTATTTGTTGGGCTAATCTGGTTTGTGGCTATGAGTTTTGTAACCCTAGCTCTATTCTCGTGTAGACGGTTTTCTATATATTTGAGGACTTTGCCTCTTTTAAAAAGGTTGTAAGAAAATGAAAAGAGTAGAGATTAGAGGACTAAGTCAATAGAGACTTGTAATCATCCGTAGGTTAGCAGTAGGATAGCATGTTAGCAGATTAGAGGAAGCTTTCACGTTCGAGGCATATGTCGTAATAGACCAAAAATGTTGTAAACATGATGATTTAATAAAAGACGTGGAAATTGTGTTATGACTGGTGTCTCCTTTGCATTAAATAATCTTGCATGTCTCTTGTTTCATCTTTCGAAATGTTTTTGAAATGTTTGAATGTAGTTAAGATTCGATTTTGTAATATCTATGACCTAATATCTGAAGTGTTGTAGTGATCCCTGGTTCATATCTTGGGCAACTTCTTGATTATGGGAATGTTGTGCAAGGTCAACCTATACCCCTATTCATGTGCTTAGTTCAGCTGCATCTATTCATTCAGTCTCATTGAACGAATGCTTTCAGCCTGAAAATCTCTAAAACCTTAGAAGATTGCACTATTTTTTGCAAGATTGTAGGTATAGCCTGGGTCGACTAGAAATTAGTTTCAAGGGATTGGTCCATTTCAGGTCTTCTATCATTTGCATGATTAATGTTAGGAGTAGTGTTAGCGATTTAAACTTATGAAACCTTTTCCTTTTTTTGTTTCTTTTATTATGTGGTTAAAACCCAAAGTTAAAGCATCGACAGGTTTAAAATCTAATGAGTTTAGAAGCTCCCAACATTCATGCATAAGACCCCTTGTGATTACCAACATATTCAAATTTTATCACTGAGTTTGTTCTATTGCATTATCATTACCTAACACCCAAGAGACCTTGGGGTTATCTCTTTGTTCATAGAGATCAACTTTTCAAGAGAGATAGGATAGCTTTTATTTTGTCTGAGCTGTTGCCATGCAAAAACACCAAACAATAGGATCGGCGCTAGAAGGAGGGCCGAACAAGCAAGCTGGAGCATTTTCTAAATGCCATCTCCCCTGAGAGGCTCAAAAGTAGAACCGGATCCACAACAAGGGAAGAAGAAGATTTCCAAGAATTACCACATCCAACTAGGTCAAGAAGGACCAGCAGAAGGGAGGAATCATCATCCAATCCATCACTTTCACCACCCTCACCCTCACCCACTCTGTCTTCATTTGATTCTGAGGTTGGTTCTATTCCACGACACCAACCAACCATCCATATACCATCACCACCCCCACCAATGGCTTTATTGGAAAATAACCCACCACCCTTGACATTCAACAACTACAATCTTATGTCCAAGAACCCTGAGCACTTATGCTCCAAGTTTCATATGAATGACTCAAATAGGACAGCAGAAGAACATATTAGAATCTTTCAGACTTGTCTGAGAGATAGAGTGATTAACCATGAGGATGTCACATGTAGACTCTTCCCCTATTCCTTAAGAGAGGAAGCCTTCTATTGGTACAACCACTTACCTGTTGCTTCCATTCACAATTGGGTTGAGCTCAAGGTTGCTTTCTTACTAAAATTTAAAATCCCCATTAGTGCTAACGAGCTGCATATGCAGTTTAATGGAGTTAAGAGAGAAATCAATGAGCCTATAGGATCATTCAATAATAGGTTCCACCAAGCATACACTAGACTCCAAGCACCCTATGCTGGAAATGAGGCCACTGCCCTTGATAGTCTCACCTCCACCTTCCTCAAGTGGAGAACTAATCTGCCAACTACCTTGCTTGCTGCATACACAAAGGTTGTTAAGGTTAGTACCAACCTAAGGCAACACTTGTTAGGACCCTTGCCATCCCTGGGACCAGCTACTCACCCAAGCCAAGCCTAATCTCTCAACCAGGCTCTGACCAATCACAAGCCTATCATGAATCCTATTCCACAGTTGCCTCTGGTTCCTCACCCAAGTCATCCAATAAGCCAAGTTCAACCAATGCCTAGTTATCCCCAGCAAACTATTAACCCTCCCCTCCATTCATAGCCACAAGCTAGTTTCCCCACATATTTGTAGAACTTGGAAGTTTTGAATCAGTCTACCGATTTTGGAGGAGTGTTAGGGTATTCCCCAAACACCATGAATCCAGTCCCTTACAAAAATATTGACAAGGAAAGGTTAGATGAGCTAACCGAGCAAGTGAAGAAGTTGAACATGGAGGTAACTCATCTAAGGAACCAGAACAATCAGCTCCAATCCAATTAGAAGAGCATGCAATCAAATTACAATAGAGGGCAACACTATGACATAAATCAGAACTTTGAAAGAGGACAAGGTTCTGGTCAGAACTTTGATAGAAACCAACAAGGTGGATAAGGATTTGAAAGAAGACAACCCCTTAGATAGAGTAGGTCATGGAATACTAGTCCTAACAATGGAGGAGTTCCCACTCCACTGGATCAGCCTTCCAATCAAGAAAAATCTCCAGGTGGTGTATATCTGGCAGAAGCTGCTTTGTCTGGATGGTGCAGACTTCACAAGACAAATCAGCATTTTGAGCTTGACTACCCTCAATTTCAAACTGCCGCTTCCATCTTTCAATGTGAAGTTGGAAATAACTCCACCATCCAAGAATTGGTGCCCTCAAATCCTTATGATTCACCAGTTTTAGTGTTGAATTATGCTCTGTTCCCTAAGGATGAAGAGAATGAACCAAAAGAAGAATCAAGTAGCTAGAATGGAGAGGCTGAACAAGTACTCAATGAAGATGAAATCTATCAAATATTTGATGAAGAAATTGAGAATGACAATGGCCCATTGGATGGAGAGGAGGTCGATGCTGAGGAGGTGCAAATGTTTCAGTAGCCAGCAAGAAAATATGATCTAAGGAGAAAGCCCCATAGGGATCCACAATATGGAGGACTATTTACTACATCTACCCCTCCACACAATTTCATTACTTTGCCAAATCCACATGCCAAAAACAGCCCGTCCTACCCTCAGGTGCCAACACAATACCTCACAAAGGAAGGACAACTAGATGTCTCCAAGGGAAGCATCACTGATACAATGAAGGAGAAGAAGTTTGGTCGCTCCAAGGAGCTCCACATTGACATGAATGTGGAATAGCTGGGAGAGTATGTCACCGAGGAACTCAGAAAAGTAAAGATGATCCATTTGGTTTTGACTTATTAAGAGTTCCTAAAATCAGAAATGTGGTCCTTGGGTCCTTTAATTCGAGTGTAGCAACCTTAGGAGTAGCTGCCAATGAGGCAACTGCAAGGCCTCCTATCTCACAATCACCCAAAGGTCCTAGTCCATCACAACCTAGGGATAGGGGTAAAGAAAAGGATAAGATTCAGGTTGCCCAGGCTGACTCACAATTGAGTTTATTCCAGGGCAAGATGGAAACCCCTCCTTTCCTAATTTCCATTTGTATATTCGATAAAAATCTGCACAATTGCCTTCTAGATTCAGGGGCATCCATGAATGTTATGCCATTTGTTGTTTGTAGGGCTCTTGGTATTACCCCCACAGCTTGTCAAAAGAAAGTCACCCAATTAGACAAAATAGAGGTGAAAATTGTAGGAGAACTAAATATGATTCCCATGCAAGTGGCCTTAGACCCTAGAGTGCAACAGGTGCTCAATATCCAGGTGGACGACATCCCTGACACCTATGGTCTGATCTTAGGAAGGGATTTCACTAAGGCACTCAATGGATACACATCCACAAATCACTCCCATATGTGGCTCCCCTGGGAAGGAGTCCCAAATTAGATTAGGATTGAGAGGGAACCAAGAATGAAGTATATCATCACCGGATATCAAAATACTTCAAATGAAATATTGGTAACAGAAGTTAGCATGGGCAACTACGTCTTGGCTTCTCTTGCTTTCAACTCTGAAGAGGTCTTGATGTTGCATACCTCTTTGGGTGAGTCCACTTTAGAAACCATCAGTTATGAGGCACCATGTAACCAAACAACAAGATTAGAAATGGGCAAGGAGCTGAATGATCCAGAGGAAAGACAACTCAGTTTCTTGGATAGCTTCCAAGAGTTTTTTCAGAAATCTGTGGAAGATTAGATTCAACTTGGTAGAAATATGAACTTTGAGGAGTTGTTGCTTCCTAATTGGTGCTAAATTCATGATGCTCCTCATTCTGAATTGGAGTGTTGCTTGTGTCAAATAGCAGTAGAACAAATACAAAGGCACGTCGACACAACCCCAATGGTTGGGTCAAGCGTAGAAATCATTCAAAATAGTCAGAAGGGGAAGGATCCAAAGCCTCTCGATGAACCTCTAGGAATTAATAAGGATGGAGGTACCTCAAGAAAAGTAGGATCTAATGATTGATGGGTATTGAGGTTTGATGGATCCAAATCCAAGCAAGGTGCTGGAGCAGGACTTGAACTGATCAGTCCTAAGGGTAAAATCTACTTTGCTACTCACAGACTCCAGTTCCAATGCACGAACAATGTAGGTGAGTATGAAGCCCTATTCCATGGGCTACTAATGGCATTGAGGAAGAAAGTTAAAATTTTGCAAGTATTCGAAGACTTTGAGCTTGTGGTCAGGAAAGTAAGAAAGCAATACTCATGACATGATCATAGAATGACCAACTAAAGGCACAAAATTTGGGACCTTATTGAGGGATTTGATGCCTTCAACATTTAGCTGATTCCTCAAAGTAAGAACCAGACTATTGACTCTCTTGCACAAACAACAAGTACATTGTAGCCCTTATCACTTTTGGGCCTAGAAAAGTTCACTGTGGAACTTGTTCCAGTACCCTCGGTGCCTGACAACGTCACCAACTTTCAAGAATTTGAGGATGATAAGCACATTCTTGATTTTATTACTACTTGTGATGTATTTGCTTCCTAAGTGATCGATGAGGTCAAGCCTCAGGAGGCTAAAATTGACTTGGAATGAGTCCTCAATCTGAAGACTAACACCATCCCGAGAGGCATGGTGAAATTAGAGAGGATCTTTGATCCAGATAGGATCAGAGATCATGAGCAGAAAATGAAAAAGGAATCCCTCAATTGTCAATATGAAACATACAACATGGGGACCCAAGGTGATGTCAAAAATTTCATTATTGGTAAGGTGTGCACTCCAGAGCAAAGGAAAGGAATTATTGATGCCTTGCACACATATCAAGATGTGATAGCCTGGAGCTATGATGACTTGAAGACATATGACACTTTGATCATTACACACACCATTCCCCTCAAGTCTAGTGTTAAGCCATTCGGGCAAAGACAAAGACCAATCAATGCTTTGTTGGAGCCCATTATTCAAAAGGAAGTGTAGAAGCTACTATTAGCACGAATCATATTCCTAGTAAGACATTCAACATGGGTTGCTAGCTTGGTCTCGGTTAGGAAGAGGAATGGGGAAATCAGGCTATGTGTCGATTTTAGGAACCTGAACAGAGCATTAGAAAAGGATAATTATCTAGTTCCTTCATTGGATAAGGTGCTTCAGGTTGTCAACGGATCCCAGATGATGTCCTTCTTGGATGGGTACTCTGTATACAATCAGGTCATGGTTCAATATGAGGACAGGCACAAAACTGCCTTTACTACAAAATGGGGAACCTTTGCTTACCGAAGAATTCCCTTTGGATCAATCAATGTTGGAGCTACATTCCAAAGAGCAATGGATATTTCCTTTAAAGACATAATTGGCAAGTGCATAATCATCTACATGGATGATTTGACAATCTTTTCCAAGAAGAGAAGTGATCATGTTGCAGAATTATGCAAAGTATTCCACAAATGCAAAGAGTTTGGTATTTCACTTAATCCAAAGAAGTGCATTTTTGGAGTCATTGAGGGAAAGTTGTTAGGACACATTATTTTAGAACAAGGTATTGCCATTGATCCTGAGTGAGTGGAGGAAATTCTGAAAATTCCACCCCCTGCAAGCAAAAAGGAAATGAAGTCATTCTTCGGCAAAATTAACTTTGTCAGGAAGTTTATCACTGAATTTGTAGAAATAGTCAAGTCGCTGAATGCCATGATGAAGCAAGAGGCAAAGATCAAATGGAGTGCTAAGGCTAAGGAGGAATTTTTAGAAGTCAGGAGAGCTATTGTTGAGGCCCCTATTTTGGTAAGTCTTGATTACACTAAGACATTCTCCATCTAATCATTTACCTTTGATCATTCTTGCACGGGCTTGTTGACACAAAAGTTTGATCAAGGGGATGAGCATCCCATAGCATTCATGAGTGCACCTTTGAAGGATGCCGAACTGAGGTATCCTAGTGTTGAAAAGTAGGCCTATGCTTTGATCCAAACTATGAAGAAGTTTAGACACTACATACTGAGAAACAAGGTCTTTGCTATAGTCCCTGACCCTGCAGTCAAGCTGTTGTTGATGAAAAATGAGTTGGGTGAACATAGGGCCAAATGGGCGACTATGTTGTAGGAATATGACATTGAGATTCAGCCCATGAAGTTGGTAAGAGGGCAAGGACTAACCAAGACAATGGCATAAATGGGGCCGGATCTTGTCGCTCAGCATTACAACCTTGAGGATGTTTCTCGAGGGAGCTGGTAGGATGACATTGTTTACTACTTGTTGCATCAACAATGTCCCAAACACTTGAATTCAATACAAAGGAGATCTCTACATTTGAAGAGTGGTAGTTACATGATGAAAGGAGTTGTCTTATATAAGATAAATCATGAAGGCATCTATCTAAGATGCCTAGGGAAAGAAGAGGCAGGGAAGGTGATGATTGAATTTCATGATAAATATGGCACAGGCCATAGTTTTGCATCTTCCACTACCTATCATATTCTGAGGGCAGACTACTATTGGCCTACCTTGTTTAGGGACACACATAACCATGTGAGAACCTGCCATGTGTGTCAAACTGTAGCAAGCCGGAAGAGGTGTGTAGCTCTTCCACTTCGTCTTGTCATAGAGGTAAAACCATTTGCACTGTGGGGAATGGACTTCATAGGTCCAATCAACCCACCTTCATCTATAGGCCATAGGTATATTCTTACCATAACTGATTATTTTAGTAGGTGGATTGAAGCTCTTGCATGCAAACAATGTACTTCCGAAGTAGTAATCAATTTCATGGAATCAGGTATTATTAATCGCTTTGTTGTAGTTTTTGACAATGGTTCTACATTCGCATCTTTAAAGCTTTCTAATTGGGCTTATGACCATGGGATTACCATCAAATTTGCATCTAAATACTATCCATAGGGGAATGGTTTGGCTGAGTCTTCCAATAAGAACCTTTTGACCGTCATCCGAAAACTATTAGATAAGAACCCCAGGGATTGGCATACCCAACTTAGATTTGCTCCTTGGGAAAACTGCACTAGACAAAAAACATCCATAGGAACCTCTCCTTATCACTTAGTGTATGGTTTGGAACATGTCTTTCCCATCGAGCTAAAGATCCCTACCCTACAATTCATCAATGAATATTATGAGGGAGAAGATAAACGTGAAGCTCACTTAGCTGAATTGTTACACCTTGAAAAGAAAAGAGATGAAGCCTTAGAAAACTTTGCCAAACATGAGGGTGTTGTAAAATGATGGTTTGATAGGAGAGCTAAGGTAAAAGCATTTAGAATCTCTAACTTGGTCCTCTACTAGGATAAGGCCCATGACAAGAAAGGGGAGCATGGAAAATTTGACAAACTTTGGCTTGACCCTTATTAGATTGCAGAAATTTTGGGAAATAATGCCTTCCATTTGAAAACGCTCATTGGAGAAGATATCCCACTGCCTATCAATGGGCAGTATTTGAAGCATTATTTCTGGTCTTGAGTTGTTTTCAACTTAGTCCTTGTATATTAGTAGGTTAGGTTTCCTTCCTATTGTCTTATTTCTATTTTGCTTTGGTTAGAGTAGGGTTTCTTTTAGTTTTGGCTCTGCTTGCCTACTGTTCCAGTTTTTGGTTTGCTTTGGTCTATTTGGGGTTGGTTTTCTTTGTTGATCTACTATCTCTTTGGGGTTGTCCTCCTTTCTTTTGGGCTTGTTGCATCTGTACAACTGGTTGCTCATCTAGGGCTGCTCTGGGATTTCCTTTACAAACTCTTATAATCCTTTTGGAGTCGTTCAAGCTGGTGGTTTTCCTTCATCTGATGTTGCATAAGCTGGGAATTGGAATCGCTGGACTAAGTTAAATTTTGGAATATATTTGGGTCTTCTATCTTCACACATATCTTAAGAATTCTGAGATTGCATGCGGTCTTTAGGAGGTCTAATTGGGTGAAAAATCTTAAATTCTGCTCCAGTGCCATTGTGGTTCTCATCCTTGAGTGTGGGCTTCATTTTCCTTGAGGTGAAAAGTAAAGCTTTAAAAGCAAATCTCAAAAGAGAATATCAAAAGAAAAGACAAATAAAATATTGAAAATCAGAAGGGTTCATCTTTTCAAGGGCATCCTAGTATCTCTACCGGGGCTATGGATGCCTGGATGGCAGTATAGCTATGCTAGGTAGGATCACAGTGATAACCTCACTGAGGCTATGGATGCCTGACTAGCAGTGAGGCTCTATCCAAGTTGCTTTTGGAGTTAGAATCCTTACATAGCCCTATCAGACTGAATTTGGTCCTTGCTACAACTTAGGAAATGAAAATCAATGCATATGCACACACTTTGACCTTGGTATAGGAAAGTTTTTCTTGCTTGTGATGTCTGAAACCTTGTCTAGGTGTAACATGATGCTTGGAAAGAAACCAAAGATTCTGAGTTCATGATGATAGTTTGTCATCAAAATGCTCAGGAGCATTTCCCTAGCAGAGTCGCCATTTGTTGTACAGTTTTTACATACACGCCCCACTGGAGGTGGGTACCCTCTTTTCCTACCCTCTTGGTTTCGTTCTTATGGCTTCCCCCCCCTCCCTTTTGTGTGCTTATCTTTGAAAATCTTGCGGTTTTGCTTTCCTTGTTTTCAGGTTCCCTCTTGGTTGAGTTCTTGGTGGTCTTGGTGTCTTGTGGATGTCCTTTTCGATGGTCTTCTTTTTTTCCTTTTGTTTTCCCCCTTTGTTGTCTTTGTTTGGGTCCTAAGGGTTTTGGTTTTCTCCCTTAGCTTTCCCTTGTTTCCTTTTTTCCTTATTTTCTCTTGTTCTGCCAGAGGCATAACCGGGATGAAATTTGATTCTAAACTTTTGGCAAGTTCTGGATCCGGTTTCCATTCTGGCTCCCATTCCGCTTCTCGTCTTCTCGTTTTTGTCGTTGTATTCTTCTCTTTTGGCATAAGGGTTTTTTTCCTCCCTTAGTCTTTCTTCGCTTTCATTTTTTCCTTTGTTTGTCGGAGGCAGGACCGGGATGGAATTGGACCCAAAACTTTTCCAAAGTTCCCAGTCCTATTCCCGTCCTGGTTCTGGCTCTGGTCCTCGCGCTTTTGCTTTTGTTTTTCTTGCTTCGCTCATTTTGTCCCATCCCGGCTGTTGGTTTCACTTTCGTTTGATTCTGGCGGAAGCAGGCACAAAATGGATCATGACTGGGAACTTTTCCAAAGTTCCTAGTCTTGATCCCATTCCAGTTCCGATTCCGCCCCTGCTGGTTTGGTTTTCTCGACCGTTTTTGCTCTGGCTTCCCCCGTGTGCGCTTTTTTTTGTCTGTTTGTGTTCACTGAAGTTGGGTGTGGAATGGATCATGACTGGGAACCTTTCCAGTCTTGATCCCATTCCGGTTCCCACTCTGGCTCCCACTCCACTTTCGCTGGGATGTGCTTTGTTCCCGCCTGTCTTGGCCCTTCACCCGTGTTCTGTTTCGCCTCCAGTTCCACCTATCTCCTTTTGTGTTTATGTTCCCATTTCACTCCGCCTCCATCCGTTTGGGTTTTGGTTTTTGTTCTGCTTGTTTCTGGCTCCGCTCTCACTTGGACTACCACTTGGTTCTCTGACCTTGGATTCTTTGCCTTTCCTGGGTTTCGACGGTGTATTGTGTATTGATGATGTTTCATTTGTGTGCAGGTTGGATCAATGATGGACGTTGCTAGGATTTGCAGGTGTGTATGTTGCGGATCTGAGCGTGATTTTCCGCTGCTGTCACATAGCCCATTCCTGCACGCAGGGTCATTGCAGTTGGTGGCCATTAATGGCTAGTTGGTAGGACGTGATGGGATTATTGTGGTTGACATCGATCTGGGTCGTTCATTTGCATCTTCAACCTGATCGATGGCTGGCATTCCTTCTGGTTTTCATGTGTGTTTGCATTCCTCTATTCACACGGGTCTTCATTCATGATGGGTGTGGCTCGAGGATCTGTCCCTTGGTGGCGTGTGACCCTGGTTGATCTAATGGCGTCCTTCACTACATTCATTGCTGGGTGATGGGTTACTGCTATTTGTCAGGTCGATCTAGTTGGTGGCCGTGAGTTTTGTAACCCTAGCTCTGTTCTCATGTGGTTGGTTTTCTATATATTTGGGCACTCTGCCTCTTTTAAAAAGGTTATAAAAAAAGGAAAAGGGTAGAGATTAGAGGACTGAGTCAGTAGAGACTTGTAATCATCTGTAGGTTAGTAGTAGGATAGCATGTTAGCAGATTAGAGGAAGCTTTCACGTTCTAGGCATATGCCATAACAGACCAGAAATGTTGTAAACATGATGATTTAATAAAAGGAGCGGACATTGTGTTATGAATAGTGTCTCCTTTGCATTAAATAATATTGCATGTCTCTTGTTTCATCTTTTGAAATGTTTTGGAAATGTTTGAATGTAGTTTAGATTCGATTTTGTAATGCCTATGACCTGATATTTGAAGTGTTGTAGCTATCCCTTGTTCATATCTTGGGTAGCTTCTTGATTATGGGAATGTTGTGCAAGGTCAACCTGCACCCTTGTTCATGTGCTTAGTTCAGTTACATCTATTCGTTCAGTCTCATTGAATGAATGCTTTCAGCCTAAAAATCTCTAAAACCTTAGAAGATTGCACTATTTTCTACAAGATTGCAGGTATAGCCTGGGTCAACCAGAAATTAGTGTCAAGGGATTTGTACATTTCAGGTCTTCTATCATTTGCACGATTAATGTTAGGAGTAGTGTTAGCGATTTAAACTTCTGAAACCCTTTCCTTTTTCTATTTCTTTTATTATGTAGTTAAAACCCAAAGTTAAAGCATCACCAGGTTTAAAATTTGATGAATTTAGAAGCTCCCAACATTCATATGTAAGATCCCTTGTGATTACCAACATATTCACATTTTATCACTGAGTTTTTTCTACTACATTGTCATGACCTGACACCCAAGAGACCTTGGGGTTATCTCTTTGTTCATAGAGATCAACCTTTCAAGAGAGATAGGATAGCTTTTATTCTATCTGAGTTGTTGGCGTGCAGAAACACCAAACAACAGAGAGAAGTCTTTTGAAGCACAGTGAATCAAGAATGGTGGAAAAGGGGAGAAAAACAAGAGAGGAAAAGAAGAAGAAGAAAATCAACAAAAAGTGATTTCCAAGTTTTTAAATTCTCTTACCAATGTATTTTGTTTCCAAAATGTGTGAATAATTACTGTATTGTGAGAAATTGAATTCTTTTGTTGCTTTCCAATTGCTTTTAATCATGTGTTTGGCATATAAATGTTTTATTCACTATTCTAGACAGTTGAATCATGCCTATACAAGATTGCAATCCTCTTATCCTTTTAAATTAATTTATTGTATTTGTGCAAAAATAATAAGTTATATATATAAATATACTGTATTGTATATTTATTCATATATAATACTATTATTAAATATTTTTGGAGGGATTATACAATGTTATGCGTTTGAATTGTAAACCTTTCGGGAGAGAGGACCTTTGCTAGTTTTTTATTTTTATTGGCAATTTGCAAGAAGCCTGGGGTGACACCTTGGTAGCCATGGGAGGTCACTATGGAGACAACGACCCATCCCACAGGCAGTGCCTCCCATGGAAGGTCACCCCCTCTCCAAGCCGTCCCCTTCTCTATGCCTGTGCTATAGGGTTATAAACTTCCACAAATTAAATGGATTTTTCCTTCAAACTAGTCGCTAGCCATTTCGTGATAAGGGTGTTTCCCTATAGAATGTTCTCTAAAAATATTTTTAAATATATATATATGTATATATGTGTATATGTTTATGTATATATTTCATATTGTAATGGTTTAGCATAATAAAATATATACTTGTAGCTACATCGAGTATGGACATTGAATTTTATTTTGTTTGCAAATGTAATTTTCAGAAAATGTATATATATATATATATATATATATATATATATACATACATATATATATATACATATATATACCTATTAATATATATGCATATTTAATTAAATATATCATACCATTAAATTGTAACCAAATGTATGCCTATAGTTGCATTTGGAATGGCCAATTAATGTTGTTTTGTTTGCAAAAATAATGTATCCGAAATGTAATTACTTCAGTTTGAAAATGTGATTTTTTGCATATCTAAATATATATATAAATAAAAATACACATACAATATGTATGAGAAAGTTTTAAATTTCGGAAGAATAGTTCTTAAAATATGACTAGAAATGATTTATTTCTGTTTTAAATTGATAATTCTCTCTCTCTCTCTCTCTCTCTCTCTCTATATATATATATATATATATATATATATATATACATATGTGTATATGTGAATGGGAAAGTGTTACTTTTTAAAATGTATGCGTTTTTGATTGGAAATACTTCTTTCAAATATATACAATTATGTTATTCTTTAGATTAAACCATTTAAATTACAAATGGAGTAATGGATACCTTGTAAGCAAGTAGAAAAGTACACATTTGCATATAATTTCTTTTATCCATTGGAGTGTAGTGGATTGATTATAATGAGCTCATGGTGAAATATAAAACCAGACATAAAATTTATTTCCTTGTGAATTATTCTCTTATGCACTTCAAATAGTGAACTTTGGAGGTATAATGTGTTTTTCGAAAGAATGTTTGAATTAGAAAATGCTTGAACCTTATGCAACTTGTGTGAAACTATGTATTATCTGCTCTTTCAATGAGATTACTTCTGAGATAGGATGCCGAATGTGGGCTCCCAGAGACGATAATTTACCTTTTCTTAAATTACCATTTATATTTTAATGCTTGGCCAAGCTACTGTACCAGTGAAATAGATGGATAAAAATCCTAGAATTATATGTTATATATGTCTCTTCCACATCTTTCATGCAAGTAATATGTTATTCTAGTATAGGAATGCATATAGGCATTAGGCACGCATCAATAGATTCCCTCCTACTTTACTATTCTAGGTTGCTAGGCTCCTCGTACAGGGTCAGTGCTTTATTCAAGTTAGGAAGAAACTCAGGGAAGTCTTGTACTTTGTGGTTGGGTAGAAAAGGCACCTTAACCTCACTCTTGGCCTCATATTGCGGAAGGCCAGTGGAGTCATGGTGGTTGAGGATCAAAGATTATTTATGCTATGGATGTACTTCTTGTATTACTTTGTATGACTTGCATAGCCAGTTTGTAAAATGTAACTTTACTTCATGGATGTAATTATTGATGAGAAATTATTAATGTAACATTGTAATAGATGTATTAGAACACCCTCTTGGTGTATGTGATTTTAATTCATTGTTGAACTTTCCTTAGAGATTTTTTGGATATTTAATGTTATACATGTACCACTTTTTCCTTATTTGGAATGTGCATTTTTCCTTATGTATCTAATGAGCCTGAATGCATAAGAATAGAAGAAGTTGTGGAAGAGCAGGAGAAGCAAAATGAAGAAGAAGAAGCTCCAGTGGTGTCCCCAAAGACACCTAAATCTGTGTAGAAAAAATATCAGAAAGTCAAATCATTGGAGACAAGAGGAAATGAGTATTGACAAGAAGCAGAGTTGTTGTTGATGAAATAAATTTGTGCTTACCTTCTAAAGTTAAACCGAAGACAATAAGTGAAGCATGTAATGATGAGCATTGGATGAAAGCTATGGAAGAAGAACCTATGTATATTGAGAAGAATCAAACTTTGGAATTGGTCCCTAGACTGACAAATAAAAACATAATTGGATTAAAATGGGTATTCAGAAACAAGTTGAATGAGAATGGATAAGTGGTTAGAAATAAAACAAGACTCGTCTGTAAAGGTTGCTCACAAGTAGAAGGTATAGATTTTTAGGAGACCTTTGCCCTAGTGGCAAGGATGGAAGCTATCACAATGTTTTTAGCATTTATTGCTCATAAAGATTTTAAAGTTTATCAGATGGATGTTAAGTCTGCATTTTTGAATGGTGAATTGGAAGAAGTCTACATGAAACAACCAGAAGAATTTTAGTTGTTAGATCAATTGGATATGGTTTAAATATTAAAGAAGGATTTATATGGATTGAAGCAATCTCCTAGAGCTTGGTATGCAAGGTTAGAGAAATATTTGATTCAACAAGGTTTCAACAAAGGTATGACAAATAGTAATCTATATTTTAAATTTGAAAATGACAAGATCTTGATAGTGGTTGTATATGTTGATGATATTATCTTTGGAGTAAATGAAACAATGTGCAAGATGTTTGTTGAAGAAATGAAAAAATAATTTGAGATGTCTATGTTTGGTGAGATGAATTTCTTTCTTGGGCTGCAAATTAATCAAATAGAGAAAGGGATTTTTATTTCACAATCAAAGTATGTAAGAGAAATGTTGCAAAAGTTTGGGATGGATGGTTCCAAACTAGTATGCACTCCTATGCTGGTTGGCTATAAATTGAGTAAAGATGATGATTCTCCTAAGGCTGATCAGAGAAAATACAAATCTATGATTGGTGGATTGATGTATTTAACTACTACTAGACTAGATATTATGCATGTAGTTTGTCTTATGGCTAGATTTCAAGAAGATCCTAGAGAAACACATGTTTTTGTTGTTAAGAGGATATTCATATATTTAAATGGAACTCTGGATTATGGATTGTTGTATCCTAGGGATACTAATTTTACACTAAGTTCTTATACAAATGCAGATTGGGTAGGTTGTGTTGATGACAAAAAAAGTACAAGTGGTGGTGCATTCTTTCTTGGTTGTAGATTAGCTTTTTGGTTGAGTAAAAAGAAAGATTTAGTTTCCTTATCCATTATAGAGGCTGAGTATATTGCTGTGGCATCTTTTTGTACACAAGTTTTGTGGATTAGATAGAGATTGAAAGATATCAAAGTAATGTATGATGATCCTATTTATATCTTCTATGATAATACTAGTGCAATTAAAATTTCAAAGAATCTAGTGATGAACTCAAGGACAAAGCATATATCTATCAGGTATCACTTTTTGAGAGAAAAGGTTGTGGAAAATGAAGTAAAACTTGAATATGTACCTATGAAGGATGAAGTTGCTAACATATTTACTAAGGGTCTTCCTAAAGATACTTTTGAGTATCTCTGGGAGAAGTTAGGGGTTATTACCCCTCCTTTCTTGAACTAGATGCATATGAAGATGCATCAGTCTAGTGGATCTATGGATATATCTTTCTTCTGGATTGATGTTTGGTGGCTACCTCTTAGGGAGAGTAGGTAGTGTCATGTGTTTTCATTGAAAGAGTATTTTGTCCTTTATGTCAAAGGGGAAATCAATGTTAAACATCTTTTTCATTTTTCATTGATGTCAAAGGAGGAGAAAGTATAATGTGAAAAAAAGATTATCTACTAAGGGGGAGAAACAAAAAAAGAAACATAAAAATCATGAGAAAGGTGTTTAGAGCTATTGTGTTGTCCTTGATGACTTTTCACATCATGTGTTTCCATCATGAGAAAGGGGGATATTATTGAAAATATGAAGGTATTTCTTGTGAACGCTATTCCTATACCTGCTCAAACATGAACAAACAAGTGATCATTAGTCAAGAAAGAAGTAAGAAACAAGCATTCCCTATGAAATTCATCTAAACATAAGAACATGAAAATAAAGTAGAATATCAAGTAAACTACTAATGAAATGTTACTCTAATACTCAAACTTCCATCCCATAGGGGGTTTGGTGCTCCTTTGATGTTGAAAGAAGCCCTTTCCTA
Source organism: Sequoiadendron giganteum (assembly GCA_007115665.2). NCBI lineage: Eukaryota > Viridiplantae > Streptophyta > Pinopsida > Cupressales > Cupressaceae > Sequoiadendron > Sequoiadendron giganteum. Next base: position 270,388,853 of record CM021107.1, read on the forward strand.
ACTCCTTGATAAGCTTGATGATGGATGTGTGATGAACAAGTATTACCTATAATCTAACTAATAATCTTGCTAAAATGGATGCAAAAGATGAAGTGCTATGAACTCAAATGGCCATAGTGATTATGCTCTTAGTTGTTTGATCCATATTGTGAGAATGATGCCTTTATTTATAGAAGCCAAGGATTGAAGAGTGAAGGATTTTGATGAATGTGGGATTAAAGAATAGACCAATAGCATAATGCCACTTGTCAATATGCTAATGAATCTTGAGGGAGATGTGCTCACACATGTGTGAGCACATTTTGGGAGATGGAAAGGCAGCTTGTGTAAGAGAATGTGTAAGAGTCATTTAAAGCCGAGGTGGCTTGCGTAAGAAGAGGTGTAAGAGTCATTTGATGCCAAGGTGGCTCAAGAAAGAGGAGAAAAAGTCCTTTGGGAGGGAAAAGTCAAATGGGTGGAATATTCCAAGAATATGCCACTTTTTGAATGAAAATAGGGTAATTAGTAAATATAATAAATTGATTTACATGTGCACCTTGGTTAGTTGACCAAGGTGGACTTACCCTAGAGTGGAGTTAAAAGCTAGAGGAATGGGGGATTAGTGTTAGGAGCTAATTAATTTAGGATTAATTAACTTAGATGCGATTAGTTGATTTGTGACATTTAATTTAAATGTTTGGGTTTATTTAAATCAAATGAGAGGATATTAGAACCTTAGGATTTTAATTAAATAAAATTGATTTATTTAATTAAAAGGGGATCATTAGTAGATGATGAAAAAAAAGTGTATTATCTAATTTAAGGAGGAAAATAAATGAATTCAATTAATTAAATAAAGATTATTCAATAATTGGCTAGTGTGGGAACGATTAAGGAAGAATCGGTGTTAGTAAATCAGGATTAAGTGCACAATATCAATCAAGATATTTTGAATGTCTACATTTTCCCCCTCTTTGAAGCAATGTACCTGTTGCATTGGTTCAAAGAATAACCTTGCTGAGATCAAAATTCAAAAAATTTATAACTTTTTTTGGATGCCCCACTGCTGTCCCAGCAAGAAGAATTACATTGGTACATTGCCCCCTCGAGAGATCGAGCAGCAGAAATGTTAATTTTCTGATTGAGATTGTGATAAAATGTGAGAGGAGTAGTTCTACTGATCAGAGGATGAAATATAATTATTTAGAAATATCATATATATGACGTAGACAATTTTTATGACATATAGAAAGTCATCAACCATGGATAGCCTCATGTATATTTTGAGATATCACATAAATTTGGATAGAAATGGTAGTAAAGATAGAAGAATAAGAAGAATAAGATGGATGGATTAACCCTTGATTCCTAAAAGATGCAGGATTCCAACAAGTCTATGAAGCATTAAGACTTTATTAGATATGATGATGAATGATGATGATTTGCTTATTAGGGATTGGGACATGAAAGGGAAAACTTTCCTTATGTTTGATAAAACACATAGATAACCAGGATGGTGGGGTATCTAGTGCGATGGACTTTGACTCGACAAATAGATAGGATTATTATTGTTCACACCTAACATACGAAAACCTCACTAGGATGTACTTCAAATTTTTCAAACATCTCGGACCAAAACATGGAAAGTCATAGCCTTCCAATGTAATACTCAACAGGCTATTCAAAACACCCTCCATACATACCTAACAAAGCAAGTGTTCACCAAGGTTATATTACAAGAGAATCCAACAAGCACAAAACACAAAAGATAATGATCAATGCCCCATTCCTTTCTCTCTAAATCATTTTTATAGACATCATCAAGAGGTCATTGGAATGGGCACAATAAGATAAATCAAAAAATAAAAGATCAAGTAAACAAACAATCCAATGTTCTTCATACCTCTAGCCAAGGGGATGTGTTTTGTTTCAGATAAGTACCCAAAGTGATTTGCCAAAGATAATTCCCATTGTAGGAAGGATGCATCCTAGGACATGTTAGTGGATGGTGGCAAGTTGATAAGTTGTTTGAAAGGCTATTGATATAAGGTCGATTGACATGTTTGCTAAAAGGATCAATAGTTTGATTTTGCATTTAAAAGTTTGTTATTTTGATTTGATTTTATGTTTGAAGTTTACTTTTGCTGATTGTTGTGGTTGTTCCTATTTTTTTTGCCAAAGGATGAAGGTGGTTATTGATTTATTATGGATGATTGATTATCACGGGTGAAAGAGAAATGAGATTAATTATTTTTAGTTTTTTGAATGTTTTTAGTATTTTGAAATGTTTTGAGGTTGTTTTGGGATTTTTGAGATGTTTTACAAATGTTTAGATTTTTAAATTTTCCAATGTTTTTGCGTTTTATGAGATTTTATGAATGTTTTTGGATTTTGTGTTTTTTGTGTTTTTTGAATGTTTTTGTGTTTTGTCTCTCAGGGGCTGATCAAAGATTAGCCTTTCCTACATTTAAGCTCAGAGACAACATAGTTTGGATTTCATTTTTTTGACTTTTTCCAACTTTTTTTTTATCTATTTTTGGATTTTTTGATATGATTTGGCTATTTTCGGATTTTCACATGATTTTGATGATTTGGATATGGATGAGTGATGATATCAGTGATCTATTTCAGATATTGTTGAAAACCAAGCTAAGGTTTGATTGATCATATTGATGGATTTATGATGATAACATTGTTGAGGATACACAACAATGCAAGGATAGTGTTAAGAAACATGAGGATTGGGAAGGATATCCCAAGATGATGATGGATTGAGTGGATTTGATTGGTCAAGATTTTTAAGGTTGATTTAGAATACAATTTTTTTTGAATGATTTGATGTGATGCTTTAGATGCGACTGATATTGATTGTTTGGATTGATGTTTGATGAAAGATAAAGCTTGATAAGGAACATCTTCTTGTCAAATGCTTTGACCAATTTGATTTTTATGTTTATCAATGTTTAGATCACCACATAAGTTTAAAGATATAGATCAAGATTTATTCCCGAAGCAAGATGTAAATATCTTCCCCTAGTGTCTATCAATGTGTGGATTTCCATGAGTGGATGCTTGGATAGAGGTATGGATGGATGGATATGGTAAGCACGCAAAGGATGCCAATGATTATCTTGTGATAAGATAAGGTGTTTGAATAGAGGATGCTCATTTGGATAGTGTTTCATGGCTTAGATAATATTGGGTAGGATAGGATCAATGAAAATTATCCATGTCAAGATGTTTACCATAAGAAAGTGTAAAGTGTACATCAAACTTTGTCAAGATCAAGATAATTTGGAAGATGGATGGAGATGGATGAAAATGGATTGGATAAATGGTTCATGGATGAATGGATTTATTATGGATGGGATGAGATGCTTCCAACTGAACTAGCACACATAGATTCTTAATTCTACACATGATGCTTGTTTGTCAGGTTTTCATCATGGTACCTGTCCAAAGTGCCACCATAGTGGTTTTCACTAGAGGACGATTTTTATTTTTACTATTTTCATGATTTTTTTGATTTTTTTGAAATATATTAAGCTCATGCTGAACCACCTGGTGGTGTCGATGTAGATTCTTCTATCATAATGTGTCATCAATATCCTATTTGAATATTTTTCTTTGCCAAGATACGTGCACTTGAAAGCAACTTTTGATATTCTTGATCTGTTTTGTTGATATCAGAGTTAACTTTGTCTTTGTGTGCACATCATGATAGATTGCCTTTTGAATCCTTATGATGAAGGGTTGCTGCCAATACATGGTCAATGTGAGAATTGGATATCATGCATGAAGGCATGCATGGTGGAGTGTGTTTAGGAATAAAAGATAGATTGGTTGAAAGTTTGGAACCTTTGACTCTCCAAACTTGGGAAGATGAGCAATGATAGGTGGATATGAAAGTTTGCATGGAATTAGGACCAACTGCTTGATATAATTTGTATGTTTCTTGAGAAGCCTATTTTTGCCTTTGTGGACATCTTTGATGGATACTTTTCCTTTTTTTATTTGTCCCCATAGTTTCTTTGACTAATGGAGTTTGATAGGGATAATCATTCTTTATATCCTTTGGTATCAACTTGTATTTGATTTGTCCTTCATGATTCGCTACTTATTTTTATTTGATGGCGTTCTTCATGCTTTGATTCAAATATTTATTTTGATGTTGGTCCTAATTCGTAGATGGGGTGATGGGTGGATGAAGATTCATGATGTGGCTAGTTGTAGTATTGGCATTGGTTTCATCATAAGGATTATTTATGCTCCCTATGTTGAGGTTTGCTTGAGATGAAGTTTCCCCCAATATTATGGAAGTATCTCTGATATGTTTGGATCCCTTAATTTTTGAATAAACAAGACCTTGATACTTAAGATTGCCAATAATTTTCACTAGTTCTAGGATACATTGTTCATGTAGGCCTAATCCTCTGCCTTGATAATTCATCTATTAAAAAAACTTATTTGCAATTGGATATGATTTACCTTGGAAACAAGTTGTTAATCCTTCTCTGCTCTATTGTAGATCTTCAAAGGTGATAGATTCTTCATTGATAAGATAGCTTGCCCTAAAAAAGGGAAGTGATCCAAGTTTATAAGTGATAGGATCCTCCATTTGTGGGATAACTTCCTGATTGATATCTTTGGCTTGATCTTGTGAAATATCATAGTTTAGCACTTCTCCAAGAGGTGTTGATGATTCACTATCCACGTAAAAGTCTTCCTCATGATTCATTTTTGATATGCCTTCGTAGGATTTTTTTTATTCACAACTTCTGTAGAATCCTTCTTCATGACCCATTTTTGATATGTCTCTAGATTTTTCTATATCTTGATTAGGTGTACAAATGTTAAGAGTAGGAGACTCTTGTTCCTTTGTAATGATATCAAGAGTACGAGACTCTTGTTTTGAATGAATATCATCCACGTGTCCATCCAAAGAAAGCATCTCATGGGTAGATCAAGGATTATGTGCTATATGGATATGATCATCATTTGCGACATCTTGTATAGATAGGAGATTTCCCATTAGATCATTGTAGTATTGTGGAGATACAAATTATTGATCTTGGTTAATGTTGGAATTTCTTTTTACATACTTTGGATCAAGTTCTTGACATGGGTCAATTTCATAGGGTTCTTGGACATCGTCATTAGGCATGGGAAGTGGCTCAATATCCTATTTATCTTTGAGTAGATTTGGATCAAGTGTTGAGTTGAGGATTCCTTCTATATTCACAACCATGGGGTTGAAGGATTCCAATATGTCTTGGAAAGGACCACTACTAGACTTTGGTGAAAGATGATGATCATGCTTTAGATTAAACTCTTGAGATATGTCCTCTAACTCATTAGGTGATGTAGATATATTTTCAACATGATCATTGGTGGATGGATCTTGGATTATTTCAATAGGATCAAATAATTTTAACACATCTTGAACTAGATCATTGTGGGGTATTGTTGATGAATTTTGATTATGATCAAAAAGTGACTCTTGATGCATGTTGATTTGATCATTAGATGGGGTATAAAAAAATTCAAGGTTCTCACTGATGGATATATTTTGATCATTATTTTCAACAATTATGGTGGAGAGATTGTCAATGCTCTCAACCATAGGATCCAATGATGTTAATATTTCTTGAATTGGATCATTGTCGAGTATTGTTGGTGGATTTTCATCATGATTGAAAAGTGACTCTTCATATATGTTGATTTGATCATTGGATGAGGTGGAAACATATTCAAGGTGCTCATTCATGGATTGATCTTGATCACTGATCTCAATAGTTGTGGTAGAGAGGTTTTCATTGTTATCACTAGTGGTTAAATCTTGATCATTGTCCTCAAAATTTACTATTTTTTGATCAATAAGGTCTTGGATGAGATTTTTGAGTTGAATACAATTTGATGTTTTATGAATATTTTCTCTATGATGCTCACAATAAAATCCACCCCTATTCCAAGGGAAGTTTAGGATAGAGTTGAAAGCACTTACCTTTGGAAGAGTGATGATTTTGTTGAAATGCACACAAGACAACTGAGAGGGGGGCTGAATCAGTTGTATCAAATTATTTACTTATAAAATTAATCAAATCCACTTTAAATTTCGTCTACTATTAAGTATGAACATGAAATGAAAATAACATATACACAACACCAAAGACACCAGATTTACGTGGAAAACCCAATGAGGGAAAAACCACGGTGAGGGTTAACTCAAAATATAGTAGAACGCAATACCAGATACACAAGATCACTGCCCAGATACAAAGGCTCACTACCCAAATTAAGGAATCACTGCCTACAAATAAATATAAATAAATAGATAAAGATCAACCACTAGGAGTTTCATACACTTCGTAACTTGATCAGAAGAACATAGATACAATGAAGTACTATTGCTGCAATTTTCTCTTCCATACTCTACTTTTCACACTTATTCACACAATATTCTCATGCATGGATTGAATGATGGATGGATGATCAATTCACTTCAAATTGATTCACTTATATACCACCTTCAACCTTAGAAACATTCACCAAGGTTGGATTATTCAAATTCAAATTACAAATTCAAACTAGGTCAGCTACTCAACATTCCTACGATCGGTAAGAATTTGAGGGGACCACTAAATATTAAATTAGGACCCAAACAACATCTTGGATCATGCACACATGCGTTATTAAATCAATGCTAAACATAATGTACTGTGTAAACACCAAGTCAGAAAAACCTAATGAAAACATCGATGAACTTTGAATTACATGCATCACCAACAAGATAATCTCACATGGATTTCCCAACACCCTTCACAAGGATTTTTACCATCTCTGAGAACAACTCAGATACATTTGCAACAACTTCAACAATATTCATTTGCAGAGAACACTTCACGAGTTCAATTGGGACAACCAACCAAGATAGCAGAGCTTTGGAGGAGGTCTTCTAGAGTACCAAAACACATACAACTTTGGTAGAACATAGACACCATCATAAAGAGTAATCTCCCAAATCTGAAACCAAATACCAGAGGACTACGAAGCCAAACTATTTCTCCTAGTCAATAACCAAATCACTCTGACAAACCAGTTCACACATCGGTGAACATAAATTTTACTCTCCATCAACCAAGAAGTTGAAACTCAAAATACATAGTCCATGTAAGCTCATGAACACACCTTCAGATTTTCATAGGTATTGGATCAATATGGAAAAAATGTGGACCACATTATCGGAGCACGATCAAAATAAAGCTTCAACACATCTTTCCTTATTTCTCATTTTTTCTCAAAAGCACTTTGCAAATAACTTACTCAACCTGTAAAGTGTTGACATCAATGACAACATTAATGACAATGTCACCAAACACATCCATAATTATAATAATTTCCCCCTTTATCATTGATGGCAACACATGATGTGAAAAAAAAACCCATCAAAGACAGCATACATGATTCTCAGAAGTGACAACCTACCAAGCATAAAAAATACATGATCTCTCTCCCATATTCTACATGATTTTCAGAAGTGACAACCTACCAAGCATAAAAGTTTCACACGATTCTCTCTCCCCCTTTGAATTCAATGGAAAGGGAAATTATTGCCATATAAAGCTCTATTCACTCCCCCTAAGGAGTACAACCACATCACATACTACAACAATGCACTTCTCTACTCCCCCTAAGGAGTAGACCTCAACCATCAGTCTAGAACAAAGAGTCTATGAATCCACTAGACTGATGCACCTCCATGTGCACTTAGTTTAAACAAGGAGGGGAAAAATCCCCTAACTTCCTTCTGAGATACTCAAAAGTATCCTTCGGAAGGGCCTTAGTGAATATGTCTACAATTTGTTCTTTGGTAGGTACATATTCAAGTCTTACTTCATTCCTCAATACTTTCCCCCTCAAGAAGTGATACTTGATAGATATATGCTTTGTTCTAGAATGCATCACTAGATTCTTTGATATGTTTATAGCATTTTTATTTCATTGAATATAGAAGTAGGTACATCACTCACCACACCTATGTCCATCAAAGTTTGATTCATCCACATAACCTAAGTACAACAAGATGCTACTACAATATACTCTACTTCTATAGTGGATAAAGAAACTGAATCTTGCTTCTTGCTCAATCAAGAGACTAGTCTTTCTCCAAGGAAGAATGCTCCTCTAGCAGTACTCTTCCTATCATCTAGAAATCTAGCCCTATCAACATCAGTGTAGGAATTCAAAGTGAAGTCATTGTTCTTTAGATACCATAGTCCATAATCTAGAGTTCCTTAAGATATCTAAATATCCTCTTCATAGCTTTAACATGTGCTTCCTTCGGTTCTGCTTGAAATATTGCAACTAAGCATACTACATGCATAATGCCCGGTCTAGTAGCAATAAGATACAATAATCCTCCAATCATGGATTTGTACATGCTCTAATCAACTTTGGTAGATCCAACATCCTTACTCAGCTTGCATCTAGTTACCATAGGGGTACATATTGGTTTAGAGTCATCCATTCTACACTTCTTTAACAATTCCTTAACATACTTAGATTGTGAAATGAATATCCCTTTTCCAGTTTGATTAACTTGAAGTCCAAGGAAGAAATTCAATTCACCAATCATAGACATTTCAAATTCTTTTTTCATTTCATCAGCAAACTTCTTGCACATACTTTCATTTCCACCAAAAATGATGTTATCAACATATACCACAACTATTAGTATCTTTTCTTTCTCAACTTTGAAGTAAAGATTGTTGTCTGTGAACCCTTTGTTGAATCCTTGCTTTGTCAAGTATCTGTCCAATCTAGCATACCAAGCTCTAGGAGCTTTATTCAATCCATATAATGATTTCTTTAACTTACAAACCATGTCTAGTGTGTCTGCTAGTGAAAAACCTTTCGATTGCTGCATATATACTTCTTCTTCCAATTCCCCATTCAGGAATGAAAACTTGACATCCATCTAATATTCTTTGAAGTCTTTATGAGCTACAAATTCCAATAACATCCGAGTGGACTCCATTATTTCTACAGGTGCAAAGGTTTCTTCAAAATATATGCCTTCAACCTATGAATATCCTTTACATACAAGTCTTGATTTATTCCTTACAACTTCACCATCTTCATTCAATTTTTTTCTGTATACCCATTTCAAACCAATCACATTCTTGTTTGTAGGTCTAGGGACTAGCTCCCAAGTCTCATTCTTCTCTATCTGTTGTAGTTCCTCTTCCATTTCTCTCATCCAACTTTCATCATTACATGCTTCATTCACAGTCTTAGGTTCAATCTTACAAATTAAACACAAGTTTACCTCAACCACTTTTCTTCTTATCTTCACTCCTTCACTTTTGTCTCCAATTATCTAATCATTTGGATGATTTCTCTAAACATATTTAGGAGTCTTAGGTGTAGGTTCCAAAATTTCTTCTTCTTCTTCACTCTTTTCTTTTTCTTCTTTTTCTTCTTCCTATACTTTCTCACAAATGGGCTCATTAGTTTCAACTATAGTTATCTCCACTAGTCTATACATAGCTTCATCAACCTTCACATTAGTACTTTCAATGATTTTTCTTAGCCTCTTATTAAAACATCTGTAAGCCTTTTTGTTATTATAATAACCAAGGAAAATTCCTTCATCACATCTAGCATCAAACTTTCAAAGATTTTCTTCATCTCTTCTAATGTAACATCTACTACCAAATACCTTAAATTATTTCACAATAGGAGTCTTAACAGTCCACAACTCATATGGATTCTTAGTGTCGTTACCTTTAATTTGGACTCTGTTAAGAATGTAAACAACAGTGCGAATAGTTTCTCTTCAATACACATCAAGAACATTTGATTCTTTCATCATGGTTCTAGTTGCCTCTTATACAATTATGCTCTTTCTCTCAATAGCTCCATTCTATTGTGGGGTTCTAGGAGCAGAATAATGTCCTTTTATGCCATGATCTTCACAAAATGCATTGAACTCACCAGATGTAAACTCTCCACCTCTATTAGATCTTAAGTATTTAATTCTCAAATTTTCCTCATTTTCTACTCTTGCCTTAAACACCTTGAATCTATCAAGAGCTTGAGATTTTTCTCTAAGAAATTTAACCCATATCATCCTAGAGTAATCATCAATTAAAAGAATAAAGTACCTGTCACCACTTAGGATTTATGTTCTTGTAGGACCATAGAGGTCTATATGGATTAACTCAAGCATTTAGGTAGAAGATTAATCTTTTCGTTTAAAACTTTCTTATCTACTTTCCCATCAGACAACTTCTATAGATTGAATTTGAAGGATTTTTTATTCTAGGTAGATCTCTCACAACTTTTCTAGAACTTATCCTAACCAGATTATCAAAATTCACATGTCACATCCTCTTGTGCCAAAGCCAAATCTCATTAATATATGAAACAAAACACTATCCATCACCATCTTTAATTTGATAGATATTTCCATGAGTTCTTCTCCTTGTTGCAACCATAGTTCTGGATCCATGTCTGATCTCACAGGTGTTATCCTGAAACACAAGCTTAAATCCTTTGTTGCACATTTTTCCAGCACTTAAGAGATTATGTCTTAAACCCTTTACATAGTAAACATCATTAGTGTTATGTTTTCCATCAAAGCTAATTGTTCCTTTACCAACAATCTTAGCACCAGAGTAATCTCCAAACATGACTATACCTCCATCATACTTATCAAGTTTAGTAAACTTACTCTTATCTTCAATCATATGATTTGAGCGTCCGCTGTCAACTACCCAAAAGTCTTCATCTTGTGTGGAATGAAAATCAGTTACCAAAACACCTTTGGCTTCATCTTTCTTGTTCTTCAGACCAGATTCCTTTCCACATTTCTTTTCAAGAGCTAGAAACAAGACTTCATCCTTATCTTCCTCAAAGTCAGATTCATCATCAGAAATCCCTGCATCTTCCTTGACATAATACAACTTCTTGAACTTTCTATCCTTCTTATCCTTGTAATTATTGTTATTATCCTTTTTCGTCTTTTGTGTAGCTCTATTAGGAAATCTTGATGCATAATGACCAATATTTCCACAACTAAAACACTTAAAGGGAAACTTACCTTTGTATTTACCAATACCTTTCTTCAATCTCCTTGTCAAATTAGCTTCCAAATATTCTATATCATCATCATCATCATCTCCTATCTTCAAGGCTTTAAAGGTTGTTTTAGTATTCTCTTTATCTCTTGCAAATTTTCTCATCTTGAATGCAATCAAGACACCAAATAGATGTTCCTTAGTAAATGTCTTCGTATCATACTATTCTTCAAGAGAAGAAACCTTGTCACTGTAATTGTTTGGTAAGTTCATCAAGATATTTTCAATTATATCTTCATCCTTCATGGTACCTCCTTGATTCTTGATTTCAGTTGCTATAGTTTCAACTCTCTGATAATAGCTTGCAATTTCTTCTCCATCTTCCATTCTTAGATTCTCAAATTTTTGCTTAGCAATTAGTTTCCTTGAAAACTTTACTCTATCATTCCCTTCATAAATGTCTTTCAATTTTGTCCATATTTCATTCGCTGTAGTTAAAGAAAGGACTTTTGATCTTTCAGTTTTAGATAATGCACTAAAGATAGAAAACCTTGCTCTTTCATTCTCTTCAAAAGCTGCAACCTCATCAGTAGAGGAAGGTCCAGCTGTAGGAATCACATACTTTGTCTCCATAGCTTTCTAGGTATTAAAATTGATTGAAATCGAATAACTTCTCATCTATTCTTTTTGGTCATTGTAATCAGCTCCATCAAACATAGGAAGCTGAAACTTATGTGCCATTTGATCTACCTCAAGTGGTTAAGATTTTCACCAAGGAACTAGAGCTCTGATACCAATTGTTGAAATGCACATAAGACAACTGAGAGGGGGGATGAATCAGTTGTATCAAATTCTTTACTTATAAACTTAATCAATTCCACTTTAACTTCAATCTGTTAACAATTATGAACATGAAATGAAAATAACAAAAACACAACACCAGAGACACGAGATTTACGTGGAAAACCCAATGAGGGAAAAAACATGGTGAGGATTAACTCACAATATAGTAGAATGCAATACCGGATACACAGGCTCACTACCTGAGGGATCACTGCCTAGATACAAAGGCTCACTACCCAAATTAAGGGCTCACTACCTTAGGAATCATTGTCCAAAAAAAGAGGCTCACTACCTATAGAGAAATATAAAGAAATAGATAAAGATCTACCACTAGGAGTTTCATACACTTCACAACTTGATCAAAAGAACATAGATACAATGAAGTATTGTTGCTGCAATTCACTCTTCCACACTCTTCATTTTGCACTTATTCACACACTCTTTTTTTGGGGTGATCCCATAAAGCTAGTTTACAATTTCTAAGAGGAACAGATTTTTGCTGAAATCACATATTTTTAGAAAATATAATGATTTAAGCCTTTTAAAGTTCCATTTTAAGGATTCCAATTTAATAGGGTTTGATCAAACCACCTTAGATCAAACCCCCTTGGATAGAACCTCGCTAGTTTTAAACCATACCAATAAATGAGTTTCCTTTGCACCTATCAAAATGCTGATAAAAAATCATTTTTGATTTACCTTTTGGGGGATCAAATAAATTGACTTAAAATTTATTTTAAATTATTATGGTAGTCCTCAAAATGAGCTATCCCATGAATATAATTTTAATATGTTTTTGTTTTATTATGTATGTGTTTTTTTAGTTTTATTAAACATAGGTTTTTCACCAAAAATCAAGCTCTTTGTTTTGCACATGTGGAAAAATAGAAAATTATCAAAATAATTTTTTTTAAAATATGTTTGTGTTGGGTATTGATGTCCTTGATCCATTAAAAAAAAAAAATTGAATTTTGATACATACAAAAAATGTTATGTTGTATACAATCCGCCTATGTGTGAATTGCAATTGGTTTGACTTCGAAACTCTATTAAGGAAAAAATATTCAATAAAAAACTATGAGACCAAATTAAAGTGCTAGATATCGTAGTTACAAATCTAAATTAGAAATAATTATAATTTTATCCTTCATACAAAAAAATTTATGTTGTATACGGTGAGCGTCACTTTTTAAAAATGTTGTTTTATGAAAAAAATTAGTTTTCGTGGGAGATGGAAAAAGAAGTGCATATTATTCCAAAAAATTTGAAAAAAATAGTTTTAGAATATATAGACAAAATGTGATGAGACTCTAGTTTGCATCATCTTCAAATTCCTCATGGTTTAGCTGCTATAGGTGCCCAAATGTGAAGAGTTAGTTAAAAATAATAATTTTAGTGTCTAGTTTGACCAAAAATTGTAAACCACTATTGTAGGATCACCTCTTGCACGGATCGAATGATGTATGGATGATCAATTTTCTTCAACTTGATTCACTTATATACCATCTTCAACCTTAGAAACATTCACCAAGGTCGGCTTATTCAAATTCAAATTACAAATTCAAACTAGGTCAGCTACTCAACATTCTCGTGGTGGATAAGAATGTGAGGGGACCAAAAAAATATTAAATTAGGACCCAAAAAACATCTTGGATCATGAACACACACTTTATTAAATCGATGCAAAACATAATGTACAATGTAAACACCAAGTCAACAAAACCTAATGAAAAAACTGATGAACTTTAAAGTACACGCATCGCCAGCAAGATAATCTCACGCAGATTGCCTAACATGCTTCACAAGGCTTTTTACCATATCTGAGAACAACACAGATACATCTGCAACAACTTCAACAAACTTCATTTGCAAAGAACACTTCACCAATTCAATTGGGACAACCAACCAAGATACCGAAGCTCTGGAGCAACTCTTCTAGACTACCAAAACACATACAACTTTTCTAGAACATAGAAACAATCATAAAGATTAATCTCCTAGATCTGCAAGATCTAAAACCAAATACTAGAGGACTATAGAGCCAATATATTTCTCCCAACCAATAACTAGATCACTCTAACAAATCAATTCACACACTGATAAACATAACTTTTACTCTCCATTTGCCCAGAAGCTGAAACTTAGAATACATAGTCAATGTAAGCTCATGAACACGCCTTCAGATCTGCATAGGCATTGGATCAATATAGAGAAAATGCAGACCATATTACTGAAGCATGCTAAGAATATAGCTTCAACACAGCTTTGCTTCTTTCTCAAATTTTCTCAAAAGCACTTGGCAAATAACTTACTCAGCTTATAAAGTGTTGACATCAATGACAACATTAATGACAAAACCACCAAACACATCCATACTTGCAATATAGTTTTGAATTAACTATCATTCTTGGCACTACTTCGATTGTATCTCTAAAAGGAGTGTACTCACATTTGTGATCTTGTGGGATTTGTGTTTGTTGAAGTGATTCTCATTGTCATTGATCTTGGAGATATGGTGATTGATCTTTGAGATGTGGTGATTGGGTTTTTTGTTCATGATGTTGATCTTGATATCTAATGTCTTGACATTGGAGATATTGTTCTTGATGTGGTTGTGGACACAACTGAATGATTTGATGATATGGTTTAACCAATGGAAGAATGTATTGATTTCAGGGTGGAGATGTCTCTTCGCACAATGAATCAACTATTTTGATAAGTGTTGGCCTCCTCTAATGATTCAACAACTAATCCCTTAAAGCTCTAACTCAGAGATTGGACATCCGTATTGAATAGATATCTTTCTCATCATGAAGGTTCATTTAAATGTCAACCCAAGGATGTGGACTTTAAATGGGTTAGCACAGTATGTGCAATAGGTTTCTATAGTATCCATACTCATTCTACAACTAGGAAAGACATGATGCTGAAAGTAAATTTCTTGAAAGGAAGTAACATAAGCACTAAACATCAACCAACAAATATACTGAACTAAAATGCATAACAAAAATAGAAATCTTAACAAATAGACAGGAAACTACTCTATCTACTTTGGCTACAGGAACAATCACATAATGAAATTCTAGTGGCTATAGGAACAAACAGTTGCCAGAATTGAAGCTATTACTAAACAGAAAAGTAACGACTAAGATCAAAGATGGAATTCTCACCAAGTGGGACCCCTTGGGTGAGTCTCCCTTGAAACTAACATAGATGCAACAAACTTATAACTTCATTTTATTCATTGAAAATGTGACTACAATGAAACAGTAACATGGTTGTATTACTTGAAAACTAGAAATGTGAGTATAACATCAGATTAATCAACCTTCTGATAAGAAGCATCTGAATCTTATTTATAGAAGAAAACAACTAACTAACTAACAAACTATCAAGGCGGTCAACTCCAATAGACTAGGAGGATGCCAATTATGGAAAGCATAAGAAAAGGAAAGGAGGTTATGCATGCATGGAATCTAGTCAAACCAGTCTTGCTTGAACATAGATTTAGCATAATAAAAACTCATATATTTTCTCAAATAACAACTATGATCATTTACAAGGTAGTTGCATTCTTTAATTCACACTAGGATTCCCCTCCATCGAGAGTCTTCCTCCATTGACCTCTTTAATGACTAGCTTCTTGAATTTATGGCAACCTTATCTGCTAGAAAAAAGTCCCTCAACTTTGTAAGCTCTTACTCATATCTGCATAACAATATTAGTACACACAAGCAATTGCATATCTATAACTACCTTAAAGTAAAATTCATTAATCCATATGTAAAATTAACTTAGATAATTCACATAGTATGTTAATATCATCAAAATTCACAAGGATAAACTTATGCCCAATGTCTATGGTTTTGAGGAAATAACATGGAAAACATCAGCAACCAAGTGTCAAAGTCTAAGGTATCATAACAACAAATAGACAATATATCCTATCAAAATTGAGTCATTAACTAGACTCATCACTCCCCCCAACCTAAGATCTTGTTGGTCCTCTAGTAGAGGAAGAACCACCCCTTTTCTTAGTCAACATCCTAAAATCCACAACCGCCAATTGTCCCACATCAGTTTTTGCAGTATAAAAATTGGGATTCCAATAGAACTCTTGTTGCCTCTCCAATCTACTCCATATTTGTCTTTCAATAGCCATATCATATTTGTAGTACCTGAAATCTGGAACAAGCCATAGTAGATTAGGTGGCTGGAAGGTTGATGGAAGCCAGAATTGTTGCATCCTTCTCCCAAGTTGTATGTATCGGTCAATCCTCTTGCATGTTGCAACATAGTTTTGTAAGGAGTGAGGCTTGGTTTGTTTTAAATCATCAAATAAGTTGTTCTACCTTTGTGATAAATACCTACCGATCAACCTCCCTTTAGTTTATGCCATCGTTTCATATTCTTTATAGGTTTACTCTCTAACAAGAAATATCCTCCTGCTATAGGTTGGTCGGTAGAGAAATATGTGCCACTCTTGAAAAATGTCATAAGGCTTCCTAGATTCAGCCCTGATGGGTAGGGGAGCATTGAATTATTTTTCTCTGTAAGTCCTAAACTATTGTCCCCAACCAATGTCATTTTGAATCTAGGACATAAATGCCTATAAATGAAGATCTCGAATATACAATAAGGGGTTCCATTCATGGTCATGGTAAATGAAATGATCAAGAAAATATAATTCACATAACAAAATTTTTAACTTCAGGGGGTGAACTATGATAAGCTTGGAAAAATTCAAGGGGAGTTTCAACAAAGGGAATCAAACCTGAAGTTATCCTTGAAAATATAAAAGAAAGATTATGCTCCTTTAAATACATGGTGTAGACTCTAGGAGGAGTCCTACATGTGAGAATCTATGGCACTAATGCCACCACATTTTCCACCTTTTCCTTCAAGGCAAAATTTTTTGTGTTCTCCTCTATTTCAACATCTTTCTTTTCAATTTTCTCATTCCACTTGTGTTTTTCTGCCTTCCATTATTTTTCCCTCCTTTGTATCTGAGTCCATAAGTTCATGGCTACTTGATTCCATGAAAAACTAGAGGGTCTATGTATTCCCACCAAAATATTTCTTGGTACCATTTATTGTTGTTCATACAGTACTATCTGTAGTGACTCAGATAGTTCACCCTACTCTGGCGACAGGGACTCTTGCTCTTGCTACAGGAACTCCTGACTCATATCATGCTCTTGGCTTTCAACTTGTTCTGCAATAGTGGCAAGTTCCACTAACCTTACATTTGCTTTCTCTTCAAAAACATCCTTTTCGCCAACATTCACCTACCCTATAGGGGCTTTTGTGTCCTCCCTATATGTTCTTCTAAGCCTAGGGCTTCTCCTTGGAGGCATACCAACGGTTGACCTAGCTGGCCTTGATTTCTAAGGAGGGATTTCATGTTTTTCTTTAGTTGTAGGAAGAATAGTGTCAGTCTTCCATTTCTTAGGATTTGGTGTTTCTTTTTCTGCTATTTTCTCTTTAGCATTCCCTTTCCTCAT
The DNA here is from genome assembly GCA_007115665.2 of Sequoiadendron giganteum. NCBI lineage: Eukaryota > Viridiplantae > Streptophyta > Pinopsida > Cupressales > Cupressaceae > Sequoiadendron > Sequoiadendron giganteum. The sequence continues at coordinate 270,406,260 of CM021107.1, forward strand.
TTCTACTTCTCTCTTTTGTGCCTCCTCTCTCCTAATTGCAGCCCTAGTTTGAATTGGGGTTTCAGTTTCAGGAAGAACATCATCATCAAAGTCTGAAGAGGAACTATCTTTATCTAAATTTTTTGACTCGGAAGAACTAATTTCTATAGTCTGCTCGGCTAAAGGAGGGTTTACAGTAGGGTTTGCACTTGAAGTTGAAGCACTAGGAGTAGTTTCAACAACACTCCTCCTATTAACCCTACAAGGTTGAGGTAGATCCCTAGCTTGCAATATTCTAGTCCAAATTGATCAATGTTCACAAATTTCTCCCATTTAAAATCAAACACTTCTTGCAAATATATTTTAACTAACAATTTGATCAAACAATGGTGAGAGACAAAGTTATCCCTATCTTTCTGGGTCTCATCTACCATGATTTCAAGGAGGTTGAAAAGCACATTAGGTACATTCATTCTCCTCCCATTCCACATATGATTCAAGAGCTTGAAATGCAAAGAGTGGAGGTTTGACTGGTGGCCCTCTTAGGTAATGTACCTCATAATGCGGATGACTACCTACTTCCATGGTTCAGGTAGAGAAGCTATCTTCGTACCCTACTTATTTACTTCCAATGGAGGATCACCATGTTCCATAAATTCAGCCCTGGCTAACCTTGCATCCCTGGTAGTAGGGTATAGTTCACCATCAAAAGGTAAACCTGTTACCTCTACAATTCATTCTTCAGTAGCTACTACCTCTAACCCTTTTACTGTTGCCTTCCCCTCAAACAATGTCTACACAAATTCTAGTGCATTGACCTCATTGAAGATGTCAAGTCACAGGAAATAATCTAGCCACCCACAATTCTTGAGTTCTACTAAAGAAGGTGCATCCTGCATTAATTTGTCATGGATTGAAGGTTTATTTTGTATCAGTTGGCCACCCATTGTTTTGAATCCTTGCAATCAAACAAGAACTTTTGCAAGTCTTCTTCCTATAGTCTCTCTTTAGAGACTCAATTCCTCTTCTTGTAACTCTTCATAAGTTCTAATGCCACTACAATGCAAATTTTTCTTTTTAGGAAAGTGGGATTGTGACTTAAGGAAATAAAGACATTAAGGAAGAGTACCATCAAGAAAAATGGTGGCGGTTTGGTGAAATTTCACACATGCAAGCCATCATTTCACTCCATCATTCAAATTAGCTCAATCCAAATTTGCTGGCATGGACTGACACTATTGACACATGGACATGTTATTCATACTCCCCCCAACCTAAATTTTAGCATGTGTCCATACAGGTTGGGTTATAATTTTTTATGTGACAGGGTAGTGTACAATTATATGATTTTGCAAAATATCGACATTAATTTATAATAATTAAATAAATGAAATAAAGATAATTAAGATATGACAGTTGGGTGTGCACGTACCTAAAATCTTGGAGTATCTGTTGCAAATAATTTGGAGAAAGTCTCGATTACCTTTTGAAAAGTACAATTTGAAAAATAAATGGAAGTGGTGATGGAATGGAGTGGTGGTGAAGTGAAGTGAAGTAATGTGATGGAAGATTTATGGAAGAGAGAGAAATTTGGAGATGTATGGGACGAAGAATTAATAAAGAAGTGGACTACCACAAAAGTGGTAGTATTTATTATGATAGAGTACATACCTAATTAGGCAGAAGGTGGGACACTAGGTCTGATTCCTTTGGCTGCAAGAAGTTCGAGATCTTGTTGTTGAGCAAACTGTTGCAGGAATTCTTGCCTGGAAGCTGGCTTATAATACAACCTGAGGTGATGACCATTGACAAGCAACTTAAATCTGATAGGATCAATAGTTTTTAGCTCAAAAACACCATTGGAGAATACCTCAAGAACTTCATATGGTCCTAGCCACCTCATTTGCAACTTACTTGCATTATCTTGATAATTGGAATCATAAAGGAGGGCCCAGTCACCTAGCTGGAACTTCTTATCCTTTATGAATTTTTCATGCCATTCGATTATGTGATTTTGCACTATCTTTGTGTGATGAAGTGTTGAATTTCTCATTTCATCTAAGGCATTGAGCTACATGTTTTTTTCCTTCAGTACCTCAGAGATGTCTATCCCAAGATAAAGTGCAGTCCTAAGACTTTTATACTCAAATTCAATTGGAATCATAGTTGTCTTTCCATACAATAATTCAAAAGGAGTGAAACTAGTGGTTGTCTTCCAACTGGTTCTATAGGCCCATACAGATTTGGGCAGCCTATATGCCCAATCTTTCCTATGAATAGCCATTATTTTGGTCAAAATAACCTCTATTTCCCTGTTGGTCACCTCAGACTACCCATTGGCTTAAGGGTGTTAGGGATTAGACTTCTTATGCCTGATGTTATATTTATTGACCAAGGTTATCACAAGGGTGGATGTAAATTGAACCCCTTGATCTATAACAATCTCTCTTGGAACCCCATAACGTGTGAATATTTCCTCATATGGGAATTTTGCAACCTTTTTATCTCTAGCATGCTTCATAGCTTTAACTTCAACCCATTTTTTCACATAGTTAGTGCAAACCAGGATATAGGATTTACCATTTGATGGGAGGTCAAAGGGACCCACAAAATCAAGTGCCCATTTATCAAATGGTCTGATGACAACCTGAGGGTATAGAGGCATCTCATCAGATTTAGTTGGTCAGCGCATTGTCTGACATCTATCACACTTCCTAGTATACTTTCCTACATCTTTATGAAGTGTGGGTCAGTAATATCATGCATTGAGAATTTTCATTGTTGTCATCTTGGCTACAAAATGTCCTCCATAGGGTTGATTGTGACATGCATGAAGTATATCATATGTCTCATCTTCTCTTACACATCTCCTCATTACATTATCTAGTCTAGTGTAAAATAAACATCTTGAAATCCATGAGAAAGGAAAAGTTTTCTCAATGAGAACCCTTATCTCTTTTGGAGATAAATGAAGGGGAACTCTGCCTATGACCAAATAATTTTCTATATTTGCATACCAAGGTGTGTGGATATTGATAGAAAATAGATGTTCATTAGGGAAAGAGTCATCAATGACTTGATTGTCTTTAGATGTAGTCAACCTTGAAAGAAAGTCTACTAAAACATTTGATTTCCTTGGCTTATCTATAATAGTGATATCAAACACCTATATGAGAAACAACCATCTTGCCAGTCATCTAGTAATCAAGGGCTTGTTCATCAAATATTTGATTATTGCATGGTCCATATGGAAAAATATCTGATACCTAGTGATATAATGTCTGAACTTATTGAGGGCATATATGACTTCCAACATCTCCTTTTTTGTCATAGTGTAATTAAACTCTACTCCTTGTAGGTTTTTGCTAACAAAGTAGATTGTATTCTCAATAGTTCCCTCTTTTTGTCCTAAAACAACTCCTATGGCATAATTAGATGCATCTGCATGAATGTGGAAAGGGAGCTCCCAGTTGGGACCTTTAAGAATAGGAGCATGGGTTAACGCTTCTTTCAAAGCAAAAAATGCTCTAGCATAATCTTCTTTCCACTGGAACTCAGCATCTTTAGTCAAAGGACTATAGAGTGGTACTTCCATTTTGCTGAAATCCTTGATAAAATGCCTATAATATCCTACATGACCTAGGAAACTCCTAACATATTTTTTCTTTGTAGGAATAGGGAGATTTTTTATTACCTCAATCTTGGCTAGATCTACTTGAATTCCCTTTTGAGAGATGAAATGTCCAATTACTACTCCTTCTTGTATCATCATGAAGCACTTTTCATTGATTAAAGACAAATTGTGGTCTTCACATATTTGTAGTACCTTCCTTAGGTTTTCCAATGCTTCATCAAAATCAGCACCATAATTTGTGAAATCACCCATGTAGATTTCCATGCATTCATGTGAGATATCTGAGAAGATACTAATGACTTCCCTTTGAAAAGTTGCAGGTGCATTGCAGAGATCGAATGGAAGCACTAAATAGGCATAAGTGCCCCAAGGATGAGTAAAGGTTGTCTTCTCTTGGTCATTAGGTGCAATCTATATTTGATTATAGCCACTGAACCCATCTAGGAAAGAAAAATACTTCATCCCTACAAGTGAATCCAATACTTGATCTATGAAGGGAAGAGGAAAGTGATCCTTTTTGGTTGCAGAATTTATTTCTCTATAATCAATACAAACTCTCCATTTTCCTCCCTTTTTTAGGCACAATCACCAAAGGAGACACCCATTGGCTATCGAAGATAGGGTAGATGAATCTTGCATCCAACAACTTTTGCAATTCTCCTTTCACAATCTCCCTCAATGCAGGATTTATTCTCTTGTGTGTTTGTCTTACAAGTGTGCAATCATCTCTGATGTAAATCCTATGAGTATAGAGTTTAGGATCTAAACCCTTCATGTCATGGTAATCCCATGCAAATGCAAATTGATGATTTTCTAATAATTTGGTCAAGGATAGTTGTTGTTCTTATGTAAGGTTTCTATTGATATTCAAATGTTTTCCTTCTGAAACTTGCACTTGTTTTATCAAATCTATCATAGTTGTTTCACTGATGAATGGAATTTTTAGTTCATGTGGCAGAAATGTATGAGACATACATGTTGTTGCAAGAAGTTCAGGTGTAGGAAGAGCAGATAGAAGTGTCTGTAGTGGACCAACAGAACTAGACTCAGGAGTAGGTGATGCCTCATGCACTTCATAACTATTTTGAATTATATTTGATAGTATGTCATCGTCTTCTTGTAGTTGCATGAAAGGGATTCTACCTATCATCATGAGTTGCACTACCGAATTGATCTCCCTAGCTTCCTCACCAACATGTGGCCAGACAGGGTTTTCCATATCATTAGTGGGTTGAGCGGGAGGATAAAGGGAAAGTTGTTTAGTACTCCTTCCATCAGAAATAGTCATGTTTTCTACCTAACATCCAATGTAGGAATCAATAGTAGCCAACCATGGCCTTCCCAAAATGATGGGATACCCACCTAATGTACCTTTAGGTGATAGAATCATGAAATCAACAGGATATTCCCAAGATTCTAGTCAACAACAATATCTTCTACCACACTATCAATTTTGATAGTGGAATTGTCGGCAAGTTGTAGGACAATAGGAGTAGGCCGTAGATTTTTAACATTTAGTTGTTGTAGGATATCCCTAGTCATCACATTAATTGTTGTTCCCAAATATATTAGATCATTTTTTATTTGGATCCCATTTATGATGAATTCTACTATAGGACTGCCTGGGTCAGTGTACTTAGGAACAATAACTTTCCCAAGCATGATGTTAGCCAACTACCCTACTACATGGATAGTGGTGGGATCTATCTTCTTCCTCCTAGGATTTTTAAGGCATGCTTCCTTTATTGCCTTACCATATATTGGAACATATTTTATGGCCTAGATCAGGGGTATCTTGACACTTATTTGCTTCAATTGATCCAAGATATCAAAGGTTGCTTCCCTCTTTTTCTTAACAACTTCTAATCTTTGAGGAAATTGTGGTTCAGGATCAAACTACTGAACTGGCTCAGGATTGGTAAGCACACTTGGTTGAGTAGGTGCATGAGGTAAATTATGGTGCTGCTCCTCTTCCATAGGAAGATATATATTAATTGGAGTGGAAGGTGATGGAAAAGTAGTTCCTGAATGCAGGTGGATATTACTCAAACTCACAACATAGGCAGGATATTGGTTTAGATATGCAGAATAGATTGGCTGCTACTGTGGTTTGTTATTTGGGTTGGATGTGGGTTGAGCTGGTAATTGAGTAGGTCTTGGTACACTAGTATTTGAGTTAGGAGGATGAATTAGGATACGTTGATGAGGTTGTGGAGGTGGTTGCATGTAACCAATTTCTTGGTTTGGCCATTGTTGTCCTCCCCTCCATTGGGATGTCTACTGCCAGTTTCTTGGAGGTTGTTACCAATTCCCTTGATTTTTTTTCCACTAGGGTGGAGTTCTTTGGCAATTATGCCAGGAATTTTGAGGATTTCTCCAAGGTTGATGTGGATAACCTCCAAAATTTGGTGGATATTGGGCCTGCCATTGACTACTAGATGCATAAGAATTCATGTAAGGTCCATTAAAAGATAATGGTTCTAGTGGCATACCTTGTCTTGGAGCCCATGTCCTTCTTTGTGAAACATAGAAAACTTGATCTTCATCTCCCTCAATTGGCTTGAATTCAGATGGAATGTGCTTGTTGTCAACATTGGCCACCATTTTACAATTGCAGTCCTTTTTCTTTTGTCTGCAATGAGGGCAATATTCTGCCAACATTTCCTTTGCCTCCTCATGTTTCTTCTTTGCTTGAAGTATATCTAGCTGAGTTTCCATATTATTTATTATGTCTCGCTTCAATTTTGATAGTAGGTGAGTGATTTCCATTTTTGAAACTATATTAACATAAGATTTACCCACAAAAGACTGGTAACCTCTCCCTTTCTTCATAGTTGCTCTAGAGTAATTCTGACACAATTTTTTAATATCTACCCAAGGTATTTGGGTGATATCTCCTTCTCCTATCAAATCTAGAGCATCAACACAAGCCTCACTAATTCCTCTAAGGAAGAGTAACTTCTGAGACTCTTCATTGAGTGCATGGTGTGGAGACTTCTTCAGGTTAAAATAGAGCCTTGACAAATAGTCCTCCAAACTTTCATCTTCTTTTTGTTGCATCCTGAAGATATCACCTCCTTTCATATCACTACCCGTGTAATATTATTTATACTTCTCAAGAAACTTTTCCTTCATATCATCCCAACTATTTACAGTATTCCTTCCTAAGCTCATAAACCATCTTAATGCAGCTTCTTCCAAAGTAGTAGGAAACAACTTAAGCCTAAGAGAATGAGTAGTGTAATCATAGATTTTGTAGAGGATATCAAACTCAAACAAGAAATTATCTCGATCCTTTGTTACAAGCCCATAAAATTTAGGAAGAATTGAAGCAAGAATTTTCTTGATTTTGTCAACATCATTTTGTGGAGGAATAGGGAAATGAAAGGTTGGATGATTAGGCCGAGCTAGCTAGGTAAGCATATTTTCTTGTTGAATTATTAGAGAAAATGGGAAGCTTGGTCTTCAGAAGCAGTTTCAGAACTATCCAAATCTAGAAATGGCTCAGGAAAAGGGTCTGCAACTTCTTCTTCTTCTAGAAAATTTTGAAACTCAACTAGTTGGTTATCAGGGTTAGGTTAATTAGGAAGGAATCTCCCAAAATCATCTCTCCTCCTACCCCTATGCATGTAGTATTACTTAGTATCAACCAACTCACACAAAGAATTGGTGAAAGAATAGTGGGTCATTACTTATTCTACTGAAAGGTATGCTGAAAACAAACTTCTAAAATACCAGAAAGCATGAAAGCAACTGAAAATGACTCTGAAATACTTCCTAGTTTGACACCATCCTCAACAACGTTGCCAAAACTGTTGGCCTCCTCTAATGATTCAACAACTAATTCCTTAAAGTTGTAACTTGGAGATTGGAAATCTGTACTAAATAGCTATCTTTCTCATCATGAAGGTTCATTTAAATGCCAACCAAGGGATTTTGACTTGAAATGGGTCAGCACAGTATGTGCAATAGGCTTCTATAGTTGCTATACTCATTCTACAAATAGGAAAGACATGATGCTGAAAGTAAATTACTTGAACGGAAGCAACATAAGCACTGAAAATCAACCAACAACTATACTAAACTGAAATGCATAAAATAAATAAAAATCTTAGCAAACAGACAAGAAACTACTCTGTCTACTTTGGTTGTAGGAACAGTCACAAAATGAAATTCTAGTGGTTACCAAAATTGAAACTATTATTGAATAGAAAAGTAACAACTGAGATCAAAGATGGAATTCTCACCAAGTGTCCCCCCTTGGGTGAGTCTCCCTTAAAACTAACATAGATGCAACAAACTTATAACTTCATTTCATTCATTGAAAATGTGATTACAATGAAACAATAACATGGTTGTATTACTTGAAAACTAGAAATGCGAGTACAACATCAAATTAATCAACCTTCTGAGAATTAGCATTTCATTATTATTTATAGAAGAAAACAACTAACTAACTAACAACCTATCAAGGTGGTCAAATCCAATAGACTAGGAGGATGCCAATTATGGAAAGCATAAGAAAAGGAAAGGAGGTTATGCATGCGTGGAATCTGGTCAAACGAGTCTTGCTTGAACATAGATTTAGCATAATAAAAACTCCTATATCAACTCAACTAACAACTATGATCATTTACAAGGCATTTTCATTCTTTAATTTGCACTAGAATTCCCCTCCATCGAGAGTCTTCCTCCATTGACCTCTTTAATGACCACCTTCTTGACTTTATGCAAACTCGATCTGCTGGCAAAAACTTCCTCAACTTTGTAAGCTCTTAATCATATCGACATAACAATATTAGCATGCACAATGAATTGCATATCTATAACTACCTTAAAGTAACTTCATTAATCCACATGTAAAATTAACTTAGATAATTCACATAGCATGTTAATATCATTAAAATTCACAAGGATAAACTTATGCCCAATGTCTATGGTTTTGAGGAAATAACATGGAAAATATCAAAAACCAAGTGTCAAAGTCTAAGATATCATAACAGCAAATAGACAATAGATCCTATCAAAATTGAGTCATTAACTGGACTCATCAGTAAGTGCAGCAATTTGATCTCACAAAAAATGATTTTGATTTTGATCTTGACACCCTTGATATAGTTGATTTGGTTTTTGTTCAAGCAGATTTGGAATGTATACTTGTGGTGTTTGTATGGGATGATGGACAAATTTATTTTGGACAATGTATCGATTTGGGATGATGTTTAGATTTGGCATTGTAGGTTGAAATTGAACATTTTTGTTGTTGGGAATCACAGTGCCTTGATTTAGGTAACTTTGATTTTGCATGGTGTTACCTTGACTTGGATCAATACATGGAGTTGTTAACATATTGTTTGGACTTTGAAAAACATTTTTATGATTCTCAAACATATCTATCCCAAAGTTTACCAAGTGTGGATTTCAAATTTTCATGTTTTTTAAACTCATACTTGGTATAGTCACATTTGGCATGTATGAATTTGGTGGGATAATGTTGTTTTGTTGAAGACTCATGCATTGATTGTTTGGTTGATAGACTTGTAGGTTCTGACTTTGATTTAAATATATCATAGGGAAGAGTGTTCCAAAATTTAGATTGGGAATACTCACATTTTTTGTACCATTGAGTTTTGTAGGAGATAATGATCTCATGTATGGATTGTATAAATGTTAGTTTTGATAATCAATAGACGTAAGGCTTTGATAGTTTGGTTGATTTAGATCACTCATGATGTATGAATCAAGTTTATATTCCATGTTTTTCTTGTGTTTTGACCTTGTTGACCTCTAAGGGATTTAGAACCAATGATGAGATGAAGGATGAAAGAGGTGAATGATATGGGTTTTGAACTTTTAAGACCCTTGGAGGAATACTAGACTTTAGGATTTTTTTATTTGGATTGGATTGGATTTGATTTGGGTAATGGACTTATAAAACCCAAGATGTTGGATGTTATCTTGAAATAAAATTGTCCACAAGGATGATCATTTGACTAGGTGTATGAGGAAGGGTTCATCCACACACACTTAGCCAAACAAGGTGATTTTGATGTTGATTTGAAGGATTTTACCAAAAGTCTAGTATAAATTATTTTTACAATGGTTCTAAGAGTTGTTTGTGAAATTGGATTTGATTGATGTTTGAGATGGATGAAATGATTGGTTTTTTTTATCCTAAATGAACCTAAGAGGGACTTGTTTACAAGACTAAGGTTTTGAAGAGAATTTTATTCACTAAGAGTACTTCAAACTAAAAGATAAATGTTTTCTTGAAAGACCATAAGACAAAATATTAAAAAGCACATGTGTGGAGTTCAATTGATTTCATCTTGATTAATTAATTTATTTTACCACATCCAATGTCTTGCTTAAGTTTCAAACTAAATTTCTATGTCTTAACTTCTTTCCAAGGTCCATTATGTGAAAATCAAAAGGGTCAAAGCCATAGTTTTCCTAGATTGACTTTGGGAGGAAAAAATTGAAATGTTCAAATGTTTAGAAACCTTCTAGGTATAAGAACCCCTAGGGACAAGTAGTAACACGTGGACACCTCAAAGGTATTTGTTCTTCCAAAGGGTTTTAAATTCCAATGATTTGTTGAACGTTTGTTTTCCAATGTTTTAGATCCAAGCAAAGTGGATGATTAGAAGCTTGACCACACTGGCTCCCCCTTTCTCGAAACACACTTCTTAGGTCATCCAAGCTTTGAGTTCTCATGAATCTGCCATGACAAAATCTTCATCTCTACTTAGAATCACAAGTACGTGGGATGGCTTCAGAGGTCCGACCTCTTGACACCAACAAATAGATAAGGATTTTGGATTCTACACAAGTTGGTTTGGTTCGTAATCAAGGCACCCATTTAGAAGGCCACATGAGAGGCAAGATCATTCCATATAAATAGTATCACTTGCTTGTCCATAGGAGCTCCTATAATGTTGAGATTTCCTCAACATTCAAATTTCTATACCGGTTGGGAGTAGCTTGGCATTTAGCTCATTACCGGTTTGAGTCATTCCCTTGGGGTGAGTACTTTTTCCCACCAAGGAAAACTCTCTGAGGGTAAACAATAGAAAATAAGTGAATTTGTAGTTCGACCACCTAACACATTTAGGCGAGAGCACACAAAATTCCTTTTCTTCACACTCACATGTTTTGTTCAATTTTAAAACAAAAATTTGAAGTGTGGAGGCAATCTCTTAGACAACCCAATGTCACTAGAATGAATTTTATTCTCAAGATCATTGTGAAGCATGAGAGAAGTGTGTACACATCCAAGTGGTATTAGTTTGTAAAGAAGATTATAGAAAGCAAAGTAAGCACAAGTTCTTTTTAATCCTGAAAAGCAATGAATGGATTCTTTTTATAGCACCAAATTTGAGTGTGAAAGTTGATTGTTCAATTTTAGTCCCAAATCAAAATTCTAGTAAGTGTGTAAGGTTCAATTTTAACCAACTTGAAAAAGCTTGAGTTGTAGGATAATTTTATGCCCAAAATAATTCTAGTTGGTCCTAAAGCATGAAAGGAAAATATATGATAGGTTATTTTCCCATGAGTGTTTTAAAACACTATTACAATGAGTATCAAATGTTTTTTCTTTCACTTCCATGCTCCATGATCCTTTAAAACTTGCAATCCAAGATCCAAATGTTAGATGAAATAAAATAAAAAAAGATATGAGGGTTAGATAAATGATTAAGCATAGAAACCCTAAAACATAGACCAAGTTTCATTGTGATTTGACATTAGGTAAAAATTTGAAAATTTTAACTCTATCAAAGTTAAGAAACACCTACACCATTGCATAGCTTATGAAATTCTACCCCATTTCAAAAAATAAAAGCTTTGAAAAAGATGTCCATATGACCAAGATATGGCCATTTTAAGATTGACTATAAAAGAAAAAAAATAGAGAGCATTTGCGCTAAAATAGAGATCATATGTGCTAGATCATATGTGCTAAAATAGAGAGCATATGTGCTAAAACATAGTATATGCACTAAAATATCATGTATATGTGCTAAAATAGGAGGTAAATGTGTTGGAACATGAGGTAAATGTGCTGGTCTAGGCTGTGGATGCACTATAATAGGCTTCGATGCACCAAAAATCACCACAAATGTGTTGAAATGGATAGTGGATGCACTACATCGCTACATTAGAATTCATGAACGAACCTGTTGACGAAACTTGCCAGAAAAATATAAAAAATGGGGCTAGGCCCCATGGTGGGCACCAAAATGTGAACAATATTCTTGTACCTACTCAAACATGAACAAACAAGTGATCATTAGTCAAGAAACAAGTAAGAAACAAGCATTCCCTATGAAATTCATCTAAGCATAAGAACATTGAAACAAAGTAGAATATCAAGTAAACTACTAATGAAATGTTATTCCAATACTCAAACCAGAATCCAATAGGGGGATTAGTGCTCCTTTTATGTGGAAAGAAGCCCTTTCCTAATCCCTTGATAAGCTTGATGATGGATGTGTTATGGACAAATATGAAATTTCCTATATTCTAGCTAATAATCTTGCTAAAATGGATGCAAAAGATGAAGTGCTATGAACTCAAATGGCCATAGTGATTATGCTCTTAGTTTTTGGATCCATATTGTGAGAATGATGGCTTTATTTATAGAAGCCAAGGATTGAAAAGTGAATGAGTTTGATGAATGTGGGATTAAAGAATAGACCAATAGAATAATGCCACTTGTCAACATGCTAATGAATCTTGAGGGAGATGTGCTCACACATGTGTGAGAACATTTTGGGAGATGGGAAGGTGGCTTGTGTAAGAGAATGTGTAAGAGTCATTTAAAGCCAAGGTGGCTTGTGTAAGAAGAGGTGTAAGAGTCATTTAATGCCAAGGTGGCTCAAGAAAGAGGACAAAAGTCCTTTGGGAGGGAAAAGTCAAATGGGTGGAATATTCCAAGAATATGCCACTTTTTGAATGAAAATAGGGTAATTAGTAAATATAATAAATTGATTTACATGTGCACCTTGGTTAGTTGACCAAGGCGGACTTAGCCTAGAGTGGAGTTAAAAGCTATAGGAATGGGGGATTAGTGTTAGGAGCTAATTAATTTAGGATTAATTAACTTAGATGAGATTAGTTGATTTGTGACATTTAATTTAAATGTTTGGGTTTATTTAAATCAAATGAGAGGATATTAGAACCATAGGATTTTAATTAAATAAAATTGATTTATATAATTAAAGGAATAACATTAGGATTGAATAAAATTGATCTATTTAATTAAAAGAGGAACGCTAGGATTTAATTAAATAAAAATGATTTATTTAATTAAAAGTAGAACATTAGTAGATGATGAAAAAAAGTGTATTATCTAATTTAAGAAGGAAAATCAATGAATTCAATTAATTAAATAAAGATTATTCAATTAATTGTTTAGTGTGGGAATGATTAAGGAAGAACCAGTGTTAGTAAATCAAGATCAAGTGCACGATATCAATTAGGATATTTTGAGTGTCTACATTGTCATTGATGTCAACTAGTTAACTAGTTTTCAACTGGTTGTTGTTGTCATTAATGTCATTGATGATGGTTATTGGCTATATATTTCAAGGATATTGAGAAAATTGTAACAAAGGACGGTTGTAGGTATTCAGTGTTTGATTTGGGTTTTTCTCAGAGTTTTTCTGCTATGCTAGTAAGGATCTGATGTATTGTTCTTGGTTATTGGAATTTTCTATATCAAAATTTTAGGTTTCTGAATCATTTTATAGTGTGAGTTTTATTCACCAATTGTGAACTATGCTTTTCTGTGTATCTGGCTGAGGTCCAAGAGAAATGTTGTTTCTCCAAATTTCTTCTTGTTCAAGTCTTATGGCTTGTGATTCTCAAGATAAGTTGCTAAGGTTGTGTTCAAGTTAAATTTTTTTATCTGGAAAGATTGGATCGTGCTAAGGCTATGTGTGCTTAATTGATTTATGTGTTTTACACTAGTTTGGCTAACCTTGTGTTTAACACTACTAATGAAGTTTATGGAAGAATTTTGAGGCATATTGGGACTTATTTAGGTCCTCATTAGATGTGTGTTTGGGTTTCCCTCATTCTAATTCCATCACAAAATTCTTTGGCGCCAACCTAATTTGAATTTGTAAATGCAAAGGTATGTGGCTGACTTTGGTTGAAGTTCAAAATTGAAGAAGGTATAAATAAAGGTGGAAATGTATAAAGGAGATGAATTCAAGAAATATAGATGTGAGATAGATGCAAAATAGTGTGTATGTGATGTGAGGTTGAGTAGATCAGTGTGAAATCTAACTATGAGTTTCTAGAAAAAATGAGTTGAAGGTTTACTCTATCATTCAAGCATGTTTGCAAGTGTGTGAGTGTATTGTGGTGGAAATCTACATTGCATTGAGATTTTTTTCTCTCTATAAAAAATCACTTCTATATTCTTTGTAATTATGTGGTAGTGATCCCTTCGGGTGGTTAACCCTTGTTGGACAATGAGTCCTGATCTGGATAGTGAGTCCTATTTTGGCAGTGAGCCTTCTCTGGTAGTGAGACTTTGTATTCGGTTTTGATTTTCTTTTTATTGTGAGCTAATCCTCATTGGGTTTTCCATGTAAATCTGGTGTTGTTGTGTGTGTGATGTTTTTAGTTTTTGTTCTTGCACTTAATGATTAATCATATTAGCAAAGTAAAGGATTTGTTAATGATAATTGATCTAATCTTTGGTGGAAGTGCTTAGAGGTTAAAATTTATTACTACTGATTCACCCCCTCTCTTAGTTTTCTTGTTCAACAAACCCAATGGGAAAAAACACCTCACTAAAAGAGGAAAAAAACTAATAAAATTTTACTCTAGAAGATGAGATGGACAAAACCCAATGTGAGAAAAAATTCCCTCATAAGAGAGAATAAGATATAGCATGGACCCCCTCTTAATGTAGAATATATATTTGATATAAATTAAGAATTCAGTGGACAATACCTAGCATATTAACATGCAGTATTGTAAGAGATTGAATAGAACACAAAACTTGTAATGAGATGTATGTCACTGCAAAACTGCTTTATTTTCCTCCAAATCCAAATTTTATAAATTTTCAAAGGATATTAGTAGTCACCTTATCCTTTGAAACTAAAAATGAACAATTGGAAATAAAAAAAATAGCCAACAATATGAAACAAAAAAATTAAATGTATTTTGGTACCCCAACTTGGTGGGGTCATAACTTCTAGCCCATTAGTCAAAATTTGGACTTCTTTACACTATTGTAAAGATCTCCAATAGCTTTGATTTTAGGCCCATAAAAAGAATGTCTTCAAAAATCTAGTCCAAGGGATTGACGACAATCTCAAGGCCAAATTTTTCTCTTAAGGCCTCTGAAAATGCAATTTACAAAAATATAGAAAACACCAAAAAAATGGATTTTTGATATTTTCCATTGTTTGTTGTGCAAACATCAACCAAGTGCTCCTACATTGCTTCAAAATCATGCCAGTGATAGATGCTCAAAATTGAATGTAAAATATGGTCCACGATCATCAAACAATGTTCCTCCCCTTAGAAAGAAATAAAACCAAAGGTGTATGAATGATATCTTCCCATTCATGGAGGGAATATAAAGGAATGAAACTCAAGATGTATGAAGCCTATGAAAAATTATCATGTGTCTCTAGGTCAATGTTGAAAGTTGCCACTACTAAGTTAGGTGTTCCAGGCCAAACTAGTGAAGATGAAAATCCAAAATCTAGTAGAGATGAATGGAGAAAAAGATCTGAACACAAAGATGCCTCCTCCAAATACTTCCCAAAATATTCACACTCATGTCAAAACTATAATGAATGATCATGTGGAAAATAAACAAGAGGGTCTAAATAATCCCTCAAAACAACTGAAGAAGAATCTATTGGTCTAGGTTTTTATTTTCTTAGTGGGTTAATTTATTTCCCTTAGTCCTAGGTTTTTCCTACACTTAATTAAGCTTGATTAGGATAATAAATTGAGTTTATCATTTAATAACTAGGAGATAAGTGATGTGGTGTCCCTTTTCTTAAAGGGTGGAACACTTTCCACTTTTTGTGGCCATCTCCACTTTTGGTGTTTAATTCCTATTGGTTAGATTTACCACCTCTGTCATCTCCTTAGTTCTATATAAACTCATTACCTAGCTTTTGTTTTAATATACTCTCTTACATTCTTACATTCTCTTGCATACTTTGGCATACATGTACATTGATGCATGCAACCATTATTTTGTAGATTTACTTTGAGCTCCTAATGTTGAATGAGAAAGACAACTGAAAGGGAGAGTGTATCAGTTGTATCCAATTAAAACATAAAACCCTCAACAATAATCAAATCCATGAGCATTCATTAAATCCTTATTATGTTATTGTGATCAATCATGAAATGCAGATAACAAAAATTGAAACAACACCATAAACAAGAGAACACTAGTTTTACATGGAAATCCCAATTAGGGAAAAACCATGGTGAGGATTAGCTCATAATATAAGTAATTTCAAAACCAATACAAGGGCTCACTGTCAGAATAGGACACACTATCTAATAGGGCTCACAGCCAAAGCTCATTGATATAATATGAAAAGAAGATAGAAGATAAATGTTACACAGAGAACACTATCTCAATGCAATAAGGAATCCACCACAATTACTTCAACACTTTTGTAGCCTTGTTTAAAATATTGTGGAATCCTTCAGCTCACTTCCTTCATAAGTCCAACACTTTGAATTTCACATTTCTCTACTCAAATTCACAGCCTACACTTCTGCAATTCACACCACATTCATCATTTATGCCTCTCTCACATCTATCTTAATATATTCCAACAAGACCACTCTTATATATATCATCCTCAACCTTGAAAATATTATCCAAGTTCGGAAACACATCCTTTACATTTACAATTTAAAATTAGGTCGGCACCCAAACATTCTCACGATGGATAGGAATGAAGGAAACCCACATAAATCCTTAGTTAGGACCCAAATTTATCCTAACACACCTCAACACACTTCCACAAAATTTGAAGCTACTTCACATATAGTTTTAATAGTAGGTCAGCCATTACTTGTGCTAAACTCTATATAATTTTTGATTACATGCTTCCCACTTGATCAAGATGACATGCAAACTACACAAATATCTTTTCCACAATCTAGAACAATCCATGAATGATGCAGGGAAATCTTGTGATGCACCATTATTGCAAATTGTTGTCATGTTGCAAAACTTTGTTTTTTGGTTTGGTTGAGTCAATAAGGTCATGTAAGACCATTTTGGGTCATTTAAGTCCATTGTGTGATGTTTTGGTGTCATGTTGTAAAAAGTTGAAAATGTTACAAAATGTTGTCGAAATATTGTCAAAAAACTTGCAAATGTTGTCATTAGTGTTAACAAAGGAGTTGGTTGTTAGTTTTTCAGTTTCCAATGGTTGTAACATGTTAAATATACCATGTAACCTCGATCCCAAAGGTTGGAGAGAATTTTTAAGGAGAAATACATCATTTTGCATGTCCAAATTTGTGTTTTTCTATGAAATTCGACTGTAATTTTATTTGTATGGACTAGTATAGGTTGATACAACCTAAAAACAAATTGGAGTAGGTGTGGACTATTTCTACCTTTCTGATGCTTTTGGTTTGAGAATTTTTCATTGAGATTTGTGGAAGATATCACATTTTTGTCTTTACAGGATAAAACCCTACCTAAGGTTTCCAAAGAATAAAAAATAATCCATGGGAAAGAGATACCACCATCCAAAAACCATGAAAATTGGTGGAAGTCTCTGTCCCATGTCTATATACATCCCTGCAATAGAAAATTTGATAATTTGCACGTGTGAAGGAGTTAGGCTTGACAGTAGGTTATCATTTGCTTGGAAAATAGTTTAGAACCCTAGTTCAATGAGGCTTGATGAAATCTATGCACTGTGTGATGAAGGTTGGGTAGGAGGTCATTGTGGTGTACTTTTAGAGTCCTGCACGAGTCAAAAACCTCATGTACTTGTTCTTTTCAGTATTGAATGCCTTATGTTAGAGTTTCAATGTCTCAAGGTGCACTAGGTTGTCTTGACGATAATTTCTCTCACAACAATAGTTCGAATAAAATCTTCATAGACAAACTGCAAAGAGACTATCCTTCTTGAAAGATATGGAACAAGACAAAATAAAATGGGAATCTACCTTAATAGAATAAAAGATTGACTCAATTCAATCCAAAGTCTTCGATAATCAGGTCATGATTGTACTAGGTTCACTCCAGGGTATGATGTGATTTTGTTGTTAATCTCAAAGGGAATATGATCATTTTTGGTTTCATCAAGAATCATAAGCTTTTTACACAAGATTTACAATTCATTCATAAAATTAACATCATGAAATCAAAAGACTGAAAAATAATATTTTCATGAACATCAATAATTTATTTGCTATCACATAAGTAGATTTAGCATTAAGCATTCAATAATTTCATAGAAAATGAAAAAAATTCAATAAATTTCCATCCATTCATCTATTTTTTGGAACATTTAAAAAAATTTAAACATCTATTCTTAAATAAAGCATAAAAAGTACTGAAAATTAAAATTTCTTTGTTATTCTCCATGCATGCCCCAAATAATTAATCAAATCAAAGAAAACCGCTTTATACTTCACCAGATTGCTTCACAACTACATATAAAATGATGTGAGATTTTAAAGAGAGGGGTTTTAGTTTGGACACCGAGTAGGTTTTGCATGCACCCTTAAATGACATAGCATACAGTCTTGTTCAGCTGAATTTACAAAACCAGATACAAAATATTCATGAGATAGGTAGCTATCAAATTGGCTCTAATATTGATTAATGTCTATGTGCATACAAGTTTTTAGATTCAAATGATTCAAAAAATAGGAAAAAAGAACAAAACTTAGAGAATTTTTGTCTCTTTCGACATCCACAAATTTTGAACTTAAAATGAAAATAAAGTAGTAAATGGCCTTTTATAGGAATAAGGCCCCAAGAGTTCAAACTTAAAGTTTATTTAGAGAATCATACATATAAAATCAAAAAGTAGCATGTGGCATACCCCAACTATCATCAGAATATTCTAGATGAAGTCAAAGGTTTGACTTCGTTAGTAGCAACACTTTTCACTTCCTACTCCAGTATGCAATACTCTGCATAAACCAATGATATTGACATCCTCCAAAATAATGGACAAGGAACATCCACCAGGATTGAGAACAACCTGCAAAACTACAAAACAAATATCTTTGCAACACCTCCAGTATCTGGTATCTTTTCATCATTCAGGGCTTGGGTTCTGAGATCTTTTCTTTGTATTTCTTCAATTGATATTTTCAGAAATCACTCAATTTTTGATGCATATGTTCTTTTGAAATCCCTTGTATAGCCCTCCAAGTGAGTTTGAGCCTAGCGTATTCTTCTGATACCTGGAGTATAATATCATTTCTCTACACTTTGTCTATTTCATATTTATCTATAGTGCTTGTTCACTATATAATCTCATCAATGACCTCCCAATTTGATAATTGAACATGGTCTTTGTTTATTCTTTTGATTCATTATTTGAAGGCTTTAGCTTCTTTACCCTCCTATCCTAATGTTTGGGGATCACAACCTTGACGTGCTAACATTGCAATAAAATCTTGATACTTATCAAGCAATCTTCTACCTTCCATGGAGACCTTTTCAAATCCTTCAATACATTGCATCAGCATGTCACCTTCTAACTTCAATTTTTTCTTCCATTTTTCTGGCAATAGAGCTTCTTGCTCTGAAATTGCATTTCTTTGTATTAAACCTTGGACATCTGTTTGCACGAGAATTTCAATATTTTTTTTTTCAATATCAATTTGTTCCTTACGAACCCTGCATTCACTTTCAACTCTTCTGGAATATTCAGACCAATAGTATGCTTTCTTATAATTTCCTAATGCATCTAAGATGAATTCTTCACCCTACTTTATCCAATACTCAATCCATTCTTCAAATACATTCATTTTTTGGTGGACCGTTGCAATCGCATCCACCTATTCTTGTGATATTAGTACTAGATGTTGGGGAAATTCAATCTGTACTTGACCAAATAGGGTTAGTGATTTTATAAAATATTCCAAGGTAGCAACCCATTATTTTAATTATCTTTTCTTATTTTTCTACTTCTGTACTCTGGCAACAGTGGCATCCAGGTTCCCCTTTATTTCATCCAACTCTTGCCTCCAAGATGAGTGTCCAAGATTAATACTTGTTATCTTATACTCCTTAGGCATTATTTCATGTCTATTTTTATCAGTTTTTGGAGTAGCTATATGGACAGTTCTATCACCATCTGCATTTCTCTATATGACATGTTTTACTTTAGCTTTGCACGTAGGCTTAGGAGTATCTACTTCTTGTACAAAACTATTGAGGTCCAGAGGAAATTTTTCTACTTCCATTGGGGAAGCCAATTCCCTGATCAACCAATTAAGTTCATCTTTATTTAGCTCTACCTCTATAGAATTCCTTTGTTCCTGATTTTCACTGGATTCAAGAATCTCTTCTCTTATTTCTTCAATTTTATCTATTACTTCTTCTGAAATGGAAATTTCTTCAACAATTTCTAGGATAGATTTGGGATTACTAAGATTTGGTTCTATCTCCTCTATTTGGAGAGTTACATTTTCATGTCTATCTAGATGTTCAATAACAATTTCTTGAACATTATCTTCTTTATTTGCTACTACACCAAGGTTTTCTTCATTTTCAACTTCTTCATCTGGAACCTATGTAGCTTCTTCCTTTTCAATCTCAACTTCAACCCAGACTTCTTCCTATTTTCCAAAGACCTGCGATTGTTCATTATCATTTGACACATTCCCAAGTGAAGGTTGGGAATCAAAAGTATCTTCAATAATTGTTTCATCAATAGGATACCACTCTACAGTCTCCCTTGCTTCCATCTCAAGGATATCAGGTTTCCCCACTTATGATGTGAGTTTTCCTTGTATGAATTCTTCTTCTTCAACATTTATAGGGGTGGACCCTATATCAAAAAGTTCTTCTATCACTATTTGTACAATGGGTTTATCTTTAAACTTCCTTTCTTTTATCTTGTCCCACATGGCACCCCATTTATCTATTTGTTCTTTAATTCTAGCCTCATCTATCTCAAAAATTTCATCCAAGACCATAGGAGTCCCTCCCAATTCTTATTTCACATTAGCCATGTTAACAAAGGGAGGATAAGTAAATAGTGTTGCAGCCCTTTGAGATGAAGACCTCATTTGTATACCAACATTTTCTGTTACTCTTGCTTCTTCTTCAAAAACCAATTTAGTTCTTGGTTTTTTGGTAGAGGAAGATGCATCTTTAGATATTAATTTTCATTTATTTTTATTTGATTCTACATCTCTCTACTTATCAAATTGTTTGATTGAAACTTCTTGTTTTGAAATCTCGGGGATTCTCTCTTCAATTCTTATACCAGGGGCCACCTTAGTAGTTTTCCTTTTCTTTCTAACAGTTTCTCCACTCTCAAATGCAGTTTCATTTCTTTGTTTTCTTCTCTTATCCTCTAAGAATGTGGGATCAATTCCCCTTTCTCTCAAAGCTTTAGAAAAATCATTTATCTAGTGTTGAGTGTGTAACAAAACTGGTGCAAAGAACTCATCAATTGATATCATTTATTCACCCTCATAATCCAGGCCTGGAATAGGTTCATCATACACCCTATCTTCATTATAGGCTTTATTAAACACTTCTCCATCATCCTCCTCCAACTATTCTGGAATATCATGAAGCATAAGAATCTGAGCAGATTCTAAAGACAATCTTTCATACTTTCTCAACCTTACATTATGCTCATCTTCACAATTAAGCCAATAATATTCTAGGTGCTAGACAAGAGCATGGTAACTAGCAATAGTCTTGGCAATATTCCCTTTAGGATCATAATACATTCTTTGAAGAGTAAAAACTCAAAATTATATCTCAATTCTTCTTCACACAAGTCAAACACCCTAATTGCATTGCATTTATAATTCCCTAATACTATAAGAAATCTGAAAGATTCTTGTGAGCCTTGTTACAAAGGGTCTGAGATGGTTTTAATTGTCTCACCAATTCTAATAAAACAATTTTGTCTATTGGGTACCTAGGCAGCATAAATGGATGTCCATCAAACCCTTCCATCCTAATGTAGGAGTAGGTGGGGAACTGAATATACCAGCCTCCCATTGGTTTAAAAACACTTTGTGCCTCTAAGGACAATCTTTTGGCTTTATCACCTTCCATCATTCTGACTAGATTCATGGAGAACACATCATTAACTCTCCTATAATTCTCTTTATATCTATGGATAGTGATCTGGGGTAAATGAAGATATATCAAACTATTTCCAACCTCCCTACCCAGAGTACCAACCCTTTTCAACCCTTTTTTGTTTGCCCTCATGACACAAGAATAAATCACATATGAAGACATATAAAAACATATGGTTTTGGGAAATTCCTTTATCTATTCATATAATTTATTACTAATAAATTTCCCCCATTACATTTTCATGGGATTTTCCATCAATATGGATATTATTAAAAACATCTAGGGTTCAAATTTACTGACATCTCTTAAACCAACCATCTTCCTTAGCAGAGTTATAATATCTTGAATATCTTGGTTGAACATAGACCTTTAAATTACTTTGGTCTATGGTGTAATTGGATCATGGCACCATTGGGTACTCATAATTTCTCTATTTTGAGCTTTAGCACTCTAATATTTCTTGGCCTTTGCCTTCGTATCAACATTGTACATCTGAGTGAAAGTAGGAAGCCCAAATGTGTATATAATTCCTTTTGGTGTGAGATTTGCATAAATTCTTCCTTCCTTCTCAACGACTCTTTTGTCAAGGTTATAATAATTCATACATTGTATAACCAATTCAAGGGCCTCCATTATTGGTGGAAACCCTCCTACTAAAAATAACCCACTTTATATAACATTCCCAGTACACTGAGAAACATTTTCTTGCCATACCCAAGTGTGAATTTCAACATTAGAAGACCACCCCATATGAGTAACTGTCACTACCACATTTATTGGTATGGCCTATGAATTGTAATATTTGAATTCATCTTCTGCCCTTGTGTCAAAAGTACTCATTTTCGCTGTTGTGTTCTACATTTTCAAATGTGTTCCTTGTGTGCAAGTTAGGGTTAAATTTAACCAAAACTTCTTAGAATTTATAAAACTTTCATTCACCTTTCGACTAAATTCAAAATCAAAGAATAATCAAGATTTCAATTTTTAAAGGGAAAAAACATTTTTTGAGATCTTCATGTGTGAAAATAGCTAACATAAAATTAGTTATCCAAAACATACCTAGTTCTGGCTGATAATGACAATCTTTTTGGAATGAAACTCCAAAACCCTTTGTAGCTATGTTCTCAGTTTCTCAAAATTTACCTTCCTTATGCGCCAGTATTATTTCGTTATTTCAATGTCCTTTGCAAATTTGCAGCCTGATGTGAAGTAGAGTGTTATGAAAGCAACTGTATGCTTAAGTTTATGCCAAGTACATGAGTAGTTTGACACCTTCATTAATCACCTGTTATAATTCATTAATTTCTTGAATAAAGGTGCAATCATTACATATTAGGGTTCAAATTATGAATGCCTAGATTTTTGTGCGAGCTCACTACTAGAGGAGAAAGATGACACAATGATCATACATGGCATTCTAGTGTCAGTCTCATCATTGTGAGGCATAGGCCATTAAAGATATGTAATCAATTTATGATCACTGGGATTTGGGGAACTTACCTCCAAGCTTCAGAGAGAAAAATAAATTGAAACAAAAGAAAAGACTGAAAATTAGGCTCAAGAGAGATCAAAACATTTCAAAATATACCCTTTGGTTTTCGAGTTCCAAATAAAATTATCGGACTTCGATACAAGAATAAAAAGATATCACCGGGATTAACACTTTCGGTCAATGACTTACCGAGAAGGGCTAAGACCAACTAAAGATACAATTCACTTTGATACAACTGCATAACTCCAAGATTGTGGTTTTCGGTAATATATTAAACTTCATGAAAAGACCGAAACACCGAATCTGAGAAAGAAATAAGGGTAAAACAAGGACCAAACAATATTGAAAATGAGACCAAGAATTGACCAACCCTCAAAAAAAGCCAAAGCAAACCAAAGCGAAAGGGTACAAGAAAAAAAAGGGGGGGTTCCACATTTTACCAAAGGGAAAAATGGGGCATGTTGTGAGACCACACAACAACTAGCAACCAAAAAAACTAAAAAAAATAATAGAAATTCAATTTTGGATCTAACATCAATTCACCAACTTTTTTAGTCTTCTAGTTATAAATCACTGGATCCATATTTCGACATTCAAATTTCACTTCAAATAGCATACTGTGAACCCCTAAACCTGCAAATGCATGAAAACAACAAAACACATTAGTTGTTAGATCAAAATTCAATACAAGAGTGAGGGATTCCCCATAAAATCCATCTATTTAAACTAGCTATTAGGAAATGAAGAGAAAACTCAAATAACATGAAATTAAATCCTAATCTAGCCAATAGAGTGATGATCCCATAGGGGAATTGGTGCCAATGGAGTGTTGCAATTGGCCCTTTCCCAATTCGTAAGTAGTAATGATATGTAAATCTAGAAATGGTCAAATCTCCAAAGAGATTTGAGCACAACCTAGGTATCAAATGTGATAAAATGATGAATGCTTGGATATGATGAGCAAAATTAGTTCTCAATTGGGGAGAGAAACTTTGCATATGAATTGTGGATGAAGATTGAGGAGAGAAGCCTCCATTTTATAACTTTCAATTTGGAAGAGAAAGTGAGATTTGAGCAATGTGGGACTATGTTTCAATCCAATGGTTGAATGCCACATGTCAAGATGTGAGTGGTTAGTGGTTGTGCACATTTTGGCCAAAGTGCCAATAAATGCATAAGTTTGAATTTGAAATTGTGAGATGACTTGTTGAGGAGGGAAGAGAAATGAAGTTAATGTCACTTGGCTCAATGCACAAGGACATGTAAGAGGCATTGAATTCCTTGTTGGAAGGACCAAGTCCACTTGGCCTTTTTGAATTCAAATGAGGGAATATGCCTTTTTGATGCTTTGTGAGGGAAAATAGAGAATTAAATAAATCAAAGTAATTGATTTATTGTGCAACTTGCATTCTCTAGAGGATTTTAAGGAGAGGGATTAAGTTAATCATGGTTTTGATTAAATTAATGAAGAATTAGGTGATGTGACAATTTAGACTTAGATTTATGAATTAATTTAAGTCAAAAATTGAGAGGAAATGATTTATCAAATAAATGTTTTGATTTATTTAATCTAGAGGGAATATGTTAGATTAAATCAAATAAGGTTTAATTTATTTAATTTAATAAGAGGACTTTAGAGATTTTAATTAAATAAAATGATTTATTTAATTAAACAGGGATGCAATGGTTAATTAAATTAAATTAATTAATTTAATCACTGAAAGAGGAAGACTTAATCCAATAAATAATGATTTATTAAATTAAGAGATAGAATGTGGTGAAATGCTGAGAATGTGATTTAAGAGGAAGCATTGTTAGTAATCGGGATCAGGTGTGCCAAAACGAACTTGTACATTTTCCATACCTACATTTTGCCCCTCTTTGAAGCAATGTACTTGTTGCATTGATTCAAAGAATAAACTGTTGTGATCAAAGGTCCGGGTTTTTTTTAAATTTTTTCAGATGCCCCACTGCTACCCCAGTGGAAGGATATTGCTAGATATTGCCCCCTTGAGAGATCGAATGAAAATTTTGATTTTTTGAATGATCTTGCGAAAAAGATGACAAGGTGCATGACAGGCCAGAAATGCCCCAGAATGCCAAAAAAATGCATTAAAATGCCAAAGGGATGCAAAATGACTCTTGGTTGGATGAAAACGGGTTCGGGGGACCAAAACCCCCTCCGGAATGTCAAATTAGGTAAAAAAACCCTAATTTTTAGGCTTAAATAGACCTCGAGGGGTCATTTTCAATGCATTTGCAATCTTGACCTTTGAAAAATTTGACACTTTGAGCTCTGAGTCTTGGTTGAAATGGCGCAACGACAGCTTCCCAGGCATGTGTCAGAGAGGGTTTGAACACACCAGTGGCCAGCCAGCGCAGGACCCATGGTATGTACCCCTATCCAACTTTCAAATTTATCATTTTACGTGCATTAAATAGGGTCAAAGTCCTATACAAACTACATGGTGCTATATGGCACCGCGAAAAATGCATTATCCCAACCGCACAGTCCCCCATTGCACCACATATGCAAAGTGCACCACGTGGGCCACTTTGCAAATTAGGGGTTAACTGACCAAAAGTCCGCCACGTGCCCTTACTCCACCACACGATATAGTTAGGAAGTTAGGGTTTGCCTTAAGTAGGACCGCATATGAAAAGTGTGCCACGCGGGCCACTTTGAGACTGTTAAAATGTCAAACTCCAGCACGGTGGTGCAGTTTGGAACTTTCCAAACTACGCAGCACCCGCAAACAGCACCTCATTTGCCAGTTTAGGGAAAAATTTATTGTGAGATGCAATGAAACTTTATTTTTTCTGATGCGATGGCCTTCCTTGTGTAGAAGGAGCCTGGTGTACTTTACTCACAGGAGCATCAATGGCCAATACTTAGTAGACTAGGGGATATGCATGAGTTGGTCCAGGAGCACCTTGGTGCCATTGGTCTCTGGTATGTTGCGTACGTCCCTACCATTTGGGCTCACTTAGGTATGCTTACGGCTCTGGCGGAGCGATGGCATAGTGAGACTTCCTCCTTCCCTCTTCCTATCGATGAGGCCACCATCACTCTTAAAGATGTATGGTGCATCCTCTGATTGCCTATTCATGGGACCCAAGTTGTCTATGATCCGGATGCTAGCAGAGAGGCTTGTTATAGGGTTATGGAGTTGGATGAGATTGAGTTTTGTGACAATCAGATCGACTTAGAGCTATACCGCGGCCATGTGCACATGTACAGATTGATTATTGCTGCTATCATCTTAGGCCTTGTAGTACCTGATCGACGGGGCTGATACTTCAGTCTAGGATGGGAACTAGCATGGGATTAGATGGTTCACCACAGGGAGTGCTTCTCTTGGGGACCTGTATTATTGGTGTCCCTCTATAGGGATCTTCATGAGTTTTATTATTTGGACAGCAGGTCCATCAGGGTTGGAAGTACCTTACTGCACATCTGGGCATGGGAAATGATCCTAGTGCTTTGCTCAGATATCACACCAGTTCTTCTGGAGATAGATGATCCCCTTGTTTGGCGGTACGATGGGGTGACGATGCACTTTTCTTTCACTGGTGCAGGTGGTATTCGACACTAGCGGCGAGTTCTCGATGA
Source organism: Sequoiadendron giganteum (assembly GCA_007115665.2). Taxonomy (NCBI): domain Eukaryota; kingdom Viridiplantae; phylum Streptophyta; class Pinopsida; order Cupressales; family Cupressaceae; genus Sequoiadendron; species Sequoiadendron giganteum. Next base: position 270,433,291 of record CM021107.1, read on the forward strand.
GATGAGAGAGTTCGTCTGGAGACCGTGGATGGGTGTTGGTCCGTGGTGAGATGATGTTCAACAACTCTTCTTCGCCCGACAGGACAGGTTGATGTAGGGCTGAGAGCACACCATGATTGAGAGGTATCTTTTGGATAGGGTTGCTCATCAGTTCGGGGAGGTACAAGTTTGGCCTGATGACCAGTATGTGGCCATCTTTGCACATACGACCAGAGAGACAGCATGGGGCCAGCCCATCCCGACAGTCAAGGCGGTGTCCTCATTTAGGTTGTTAGTGGCTTGACCATGGCCATATGATCAGGGGCCGACAGATGTGGGGGTCACTCCAGCTTATAGGGAATGGTTTAGACCTCCACTCAAATTGACAGTTCTAGGCGTCGTTGTCCCACGACGCAGACGCAAGGGTCGGGCAGCTGGCATAGGGCGGGGCAAAGGACAAGGTGGGACACCACCTCATCAGAAACCTCCCAGGGATGTAGCACAATAGTCACCTCCCTGAGTAGGGGAACAAGATGGTTAGCCGAGGGTAGGTCCTCAGCAACAGCCAACACAGCAGCCAACAGGGCAGGCAGTGAGACAACTAGCTGGATAGCCCGATCACTGAGATGTGTTGATTCAGTAGCTACAGGGGCAGGTACAGGCTTTGACTGCAGAGAGAGATGAGGTTCAGTAGTAGGTTGCTACGGTCACAGCTGAGAGGGATCAGACATGGTCTAAGAGAGATCAGGAGATAGGTTAGTGGAGACAGTTAGAGAGTGTAGCGTCCTCATCCCGGGGCCGATCAATTGATATTCATGATTACAGAGAGGCCATCAGAGAGGCTGAGTATTATTAGCAGCATTACTGATAGGTAGTACCCTTAGGCAGCAGAGTGCCAGACTTTTCCCAGCAGACAGAGAGGTGACCGATAGAGGTCCATGGTGAGAGACAGGATGGGGAGGGCAGCAGCCAGCAGGGCCCACCCCCCTTTTGATCACATGACAGTTTGCTTCATTTTTGATATATGGGCTGCAGTTTTTTTTGGCCTTATTGTATTATGTATTCGATGTACACTTGATCATATTTGTATCATAACAATATTTTTTGATGATATATCTGAGATGATTCACCCTTTTATGATATGTATGGTCCACATGTATGGTATGGGGATGTATAATATGCAAATGTATGATGCTTATGAGATGTTTATGTGATGCAATGTATGTAATGGATGCATTTTCTTTTTGTATATTTTTCGTGTTTTTATGATGTAATGCATATTAATGATGGTAATGGTCACAAATGATAATGGTTGTAAATGATTATGTATGCGTAATGATGTAATGTTGTGCTTTAAGATGTTTAGAATAACAACTTTATATTATTCTTCGTAACTTAAGATAATGATATGATGCCATGTGTTTTTATGCTAATGATCATGTGGATGCAGGGTGTATGCATGGGTGATGCTTTGATTACTATGATGATACCATGTTAGTGTGGAAAGAAAAATAGAAGAATTGTAGGATTAATGAGTTAGTTAGAATGGTGATGGTGACTTGTATTGCTAGGAATTGAGATTTTCAAAGGGGTCAATTCCATTATGTTTGATAACACACATAGGTACGATGCATCAAGGTATAAAGGACCAGGATGGCATTGTACCTAGTGTGATGGACTTTGACTCTACAATTAGATAGGAGTATTCTTGTTCACACTTAACATACATACTTTATCCAGGATGTAGTTCAGACATTCTAAACATCTCAAACCAAAACACAGAAAAGCAAGCTTTCCTATGTGGTCAACAAGATACTTAAAATATCTGCCCTACAAACCAAACAAAATATGCATGACTAAGTTATTTTACAAGCATATCCCACAAGCATAGCAGATAAAAAAGATAATGATCCTTGCCCCATTCCTTTCTCTCTAAACCTATTTTGTTTAGGCATCATCGAGAGGTCCTTGGAATGAGCACAAAATATGATAAGTCAAAAAAGACCAAAATAAAGTAGACAAACAAGCTAATGTTCTTCATATAGCTAGCCAAGACTAACTAATGTGGGGTACCTGATGCTTATGTCCATCACAAGAAAGATTGATCCTAGGACATGTAGTGATCAGGGTTTTGATGGGATTGATTTGGGTGATAATCTATTGATACTCCGAGTTGACCAACTTGCTTGCTTACTGACTTAGATCTTCAAGACTCTGACAATTAGAGTGTTCACTTTTGAACCTGCTAGACTTGCTTCTGACTGACTTACCAAAGGGTGAAGGTGATGATTGATTTTATTATGAGTGGTGACAATCATGGGTGAAAGTGAAATGAAATGGATGCACCATTTTGGGTTTTTAAAATATTTTGAGGCTATTTTTGGATTTTGAAGTTGTTTTACAAATTTTTTTGGTATTTTCAAGATTTACGACAACAAACTAACTTAAAGACCTATCCTAGGGGTCTCGGGAGCTGATCCATAGATTAGCCTTGCCTACATTATATATGAAGAGACCATGTAGTTTGACTGACAACAAACTTGACTCAATGATAAGATGGACAAACGGGTTGCCATTTTATTGCTTAAAGGACTGACTTAAGATGTAGACTAGATGGGAAAACGGATTGCCAATGTGATGGATGCCAAAGGACTGACCCAAATGTCTCGGGGGATGATCAAAGATCAACCTTGCCTATGTTCAAGCTTAGAGACAATGTAGTTCGATAAGGTGGAAGACTGATAAGACTCAATGACAAATTTTTTGAAGATTTTCTGATATTTCGACATGTTTTTTGGATTTTTGATTGATTTGGATGTTTTTGGATTTTTTGATGAATTCGGAAAGATTTCAAGAATATACATGAATTTGATCCGATGTTGATATAGGAACATGCCCCCAGCGTGGTGCGATAGACTACTTTGATAAAGGTAGGACAAACTAACCTTAGGAACATGCCAAGTAGTACTATGGTGGAACGTGATGTAGACACCAGCTTAGGCTATGGTACAGATGTGAGCGGATGGGTGGATGGATGATTTATTGAAATGTGATGGAATGAGTGCATTGTGTAGATCCTGGTGGATGGGGGGCTGCTTTATTTACATTTGGTGCATTTTTTCCAGGTTTTCACCAAGGTACTTGTCCAAAGTGCCACCGAAGTGGTTTTCACTACAGGACGAATTTTTTCTCTTTACTATTTTCAATAATTTTTCTGATTTTTTTGGATTTTTGCATTTTTTAATTTTTTTGTTGTCGCCAAGATGCCTGTTTGCCAGGTTTTCATCAAGGTAACCATTTTTTTAGGACTTTTTCTGTTTGTTTTTGTATTTTCTGGTTCCATACCTTGCAAGTTTTTAGGCATAAAACTTTTTGAGGTGCAAACTATTCATGGGCTCCTGAAGAGGCTTGCCTTCTGATGTCGACAACTGATATGCCCCTGATTTGTAGCTTGCGGTGATGATGAAGGGTCCCATCCAGTTAGGCTCAAACTTTCCTTTTGTATCCGGGTTTGACACATTCTTCTGGTTTTCTTTCAGCACAAGGTCACCAACTTGGAAAGTTTGTTGCCTGATCTTCTTATTGTAGCTCCGTTTCAAGCGATTTTGGTACACTTGTAGATGATTCAAGGCATCCATGCCCCTTTCATCTAGTAAGTCCAGCTCATTCAGTCTTGTAACCCTATATTCCTCATTTTTGATGAGGTTTTGCAAAGATATTCTCAGGGATGGGAGCTCGATCTCAATAAGGAGGATGGCTTCTGATCCATACACCAGGGAGAATGGGGTGGTGCCTGTTGGTGTGTGGATGTTGGTGTGGTAGGCCCATAAAGCAGGATTTAGCTGTAGGTGCTAGTCATGACCAGAGTCATTGACTATTTTCTTGAGGATTTTCAAAATGGTTTTATTAGTGGCTTCTGCTTGGTCATTGCCTTGTGGATAGTATGGGGTGGAAAAGCGATGTTGGATTTTGAATTTTTCACATAAGTCACGAACATCTTGATTCTTGAAAGGTGTCCCATTATCTAAGATAATGGATTGGGGAACACCATATTGGCAAATGAGGTAGTTCAGGATGAACTTGGATATTTGTTTTCCCATGATGTAGGTCATGGGAATTGCTTCGAACCACTTTGTGAAATATTCGGTGGTGGTGATAATGAACTTGTGACCATTGAATGAGGTGGGTGAGATTTTACCATTGAGATCGAGCCCCCATAGTGAAAAGGGCCAAGGTGTAACAATGGGATGCAGTTCTTGAGCTGGTGCATGAATAAGGTCTCCATGTTATTGGCATTGTAGACATCTTTTGACAAAGTCATGTGCCTCTCTCTCCATTGTCGGCTAGTAGTACCCAGTCCTCAGCAACTTCTTAGCCAAAGTCATACCACTCGAGTGCGAACCACACATGTTATTATGTACCTCAGTCAAAGCAGTCAAGGCCTCCTTGGGTTTTAAACAATGTAACAAGGTTCCATTGATACTTCTGTGGAAGAGGGTCTCTCCTAGGATGATGAATCATGAAGACCTCTTGACAAAGGTTCATTTTAGGTTCGAGGTGATGTCAATTGGGAGGATTCCTAATCTTAGGTAAGTGTATGTGTCATGGTACCAAAGATCACTGGGACCAACAAGTTCACACGCGTATTCTGACTTTGGTACCTCAAAAGTGGGTACGAGAAGTTGCTCTACCAGGAATTCGTGTTTTGAGACGTTGTGAGGGATGTCTAGCAAGGATCGAATTATTGCCATTACATTGACTGCTTTGTTGTTTGTCCTTGGCATCTGCTCAAAGGTGATGTTGATGAATTATTCCTTGAGGCTTTCTACCACCTTTTTGTATGGTACGAGCTTATCATCCTTAGTTTGGTATTCACCATTGACATGGTTGATGATAAGTTGTGAGTCTCCATAGACCTTTAATGCCATAATTTTCCATTGTGCCATAATATTGAGGCCTATGGTTAAAGCCTCGTATTCTACAATATTGTTTGTACAGGGAATGCCAACTTGTAGGATCTGGGTATACAATCTCCTTACGGGGTGATGAAGAACACACCGACTCCTAATCCATGCTGCGTGTGGGAGCCATCGAAGTACAGTTTCTTGTGGTTGGTTATATTAAGATTAAAAATGGACTCATCTAGAAATTCTAATATGAGCGGGTTGTCTATGTAGAGGGGAGCTTCTGCTAGCTGATCCACAATTACTTGTCCTTTTATGGATTTTCATTCTACATACTCAATATCATGCTCGAACAATATCATTACCCACTTAGCCATTATGCCTGTGAGCATTGCTTTTGACAACAAATACTTGAGAGGGTCTATTTTGGCAATCATCTTGATTTGATGAGCTAGCGTGTAGTGTCTGAATTTCTGGTCTGCAAATACCAATGCTAGGCAAGCCTTTTCTATTGATGTGTAATTGAGATCATGCCCCACCATTGTTCTACTGATATAGTAAATGGCCCGCTTGGTTCCCTTTTCATCATGTTGGGCTAAAAGGGCACCAAGGGTAGCTATTGTTGCTGAGATGTATAGAATCAATGGTTTCCCTACAATTGGTGGCATCAACACAGGTGTTGTAAGTAGATATTCTTTTATTTTACTGAATGCTTGCTCACATTTGTCATCCCACCTGAATGCGACTCCCTTATGAAGCAGGTGTGAATAGGCAATCTGTTTATCTGCTAGTTGTGCTATGAATCTCCGGATGGACTGGAGTCTACCTTGTAATCCTCTAAGTTGTTTTAATGTTCTTGGCACTTCCATTCCAAGGATTTCTTTTACTTTTGCAGGGTCCACCTCTATCCTTCTCATTAAAACTACGTACTCTAGCAGCTTTCTTGATTGTACCCCAAAGACACACTTCTTCGGGTTGAGTCTAACCTTGTACTATTCTAGCCTATCAAAGATTGCACTTAGAGTTGCTATGTGATCTTGTCTTTTCTTTGATTTGTCTAGTATGTCATCCACATAATCTTTGATAGTTTTGTGGATCATGATCTGGAAGATCAATGTCATGGCTCTTTGGTATGTAGCCTCTCCATTCTACAATCCAAATGGCATCACATTCCAGCAGTAGGTGCCCCAAGGACATGTAAAAGACATCGTATGTTGGTCCTCCTTTGCGATCATAATTTGATTATATCCCGAGAAACCATCCATTAGGGACAACATCTCATGTTTGGCCATCATGTCCACTATCATGTTGATGTTGGGTAGTGGAAATTCATCCTTAGGACATGCTTTGTTAAGGTCTCTGAAGTCCGTGCAGATGCAGATTCCCCGTTTCAATTTTGAGATAGGTACAAGATTTGATACCCATTCTAGATAGTCAATCGGGCGTATGAAGCCAACATCCAGAAGTTTTTGTAGCTCAATTTTGACGAGTAGGGCTATTTGTGGGTGCATCTTCCTTAGCTTTTGTCTGACTGGTTTTGCTTTGGGGTAAACAACCAAATGATGAACCACCACCTCAGGATCTAGGCCTAGCATGTCAACATAGGTCCATGCAAAGTTTACTTTTCTTTGTTTTAGGAATGCTGCCAATAGTTCCTGTTCTTCTACCAGGAGAGAATCTACTTAGAAGGTGATTCGTGGTTCTGATTTTGTTCCTAAGTTGATCGGGTTGCACTATTCTACCAATACTGCTGATTTCTCCTGATGGAGAGCTGTAGGGGGGAGATTGAATCCTTCATCCTCTGGTGCCTCAAAGAGGTTTTCACCATTGGATGCGTCCTTTATTTTTACTATTTTGTGGTTAGAGAGTGCCACAGTGTGGTTTTCACTCAATAACCCCGAGCTTATTCTCAATATTTTCCTTTTGCGACTGAAGGACTCAATCGTCTCCCCATAGTATGCTTGTGTGTCCAGTGTGATATTGAATCCAGCCTTGTGATCCCCGTATGGAACTGTATCCCTTAGTGCCATGAATTCTGAGAGCACCTCATCATTTTCGAATGAGTCAAGAATTGGTGGTCCTCGTTGATAGTGATCGATGAGTTGGGGGTGTACTAAGGTGATTTGGTGGGTGGGTTGGTTTGACTCAGCTGTGAAGGCACTAATCATTAATAGGGTGGAATCCTCAAAGAGCCTAGGAAGACCTGCTATGGTATCATCATTGTCACTACTAGCACAAACATCGGTGACGTCAAAGGTGTAATTATCAAGTGGAATTCCTAAGCAAATAGGTGGTCTAGGAGTGGTTGTTGTTACCTAAGGAGATGACTTCACTGATCTTTTGGGAGTACCCTTGCCACATACGGTTATACTCAGAGGAGTATACCCAAGGCCAAGGTTCTGCATTCGTCTTTCTATAATGATGGGCTCCAATCATCCATCATTGTTTCTTCCTAGGCTCTCATTCCTATTATAGCCCATACCAAATATCATTTCTAACCCTCTGTTAGTTTCATCCATGGATAGGGTGGGAGTGGGTCTTTCATCTCGGTATAGTGTGTTTGAGATGTCCTCTTTGTCCATAGTCTCTTGACTGAGATCCCCCCAATGGTGGAATCTAGAGGGTTATGCTCTAATAGTGCGGATAGATGTTTGAACTGGCTGGGGTTGTCCATGCGACCTAGGAGATTGTGGTAACTCTCCTACAACAAATGCATTTCTTTCATTCTGTAATCACCGCATCCATTATCCTGGATCATGTTTTTGATTTTGGATATGTTGGGGATGGCGGGTGTCTTTGTCGCAGAAGTGGAAGCAAGATTGGTTGGGTCTATGTATGAAGTAGATGGTCCTTCATCATTTTTGGGTACTTGGGGGATCTTATAAAACTTGGCTTCCAAGTTTTTGTAGTAGGCAAAGGGTTCAGAATCCCCATATATAGTGACCTCCTTGTTCTGATGTGAGAACTTGATGCATTGGTGATAAGTTGAGGCCACTGCCTTCATTCCATGTATCCACGGGAGTCCCAAGAGGATGTTGTATGGTAGGTCAAGGTCGAGGACCTGAAAGGTGGTTTCCATAGTTGTCGGCCCCACTTGGATGGGGATTTTGATAGTTCCTTGAGACACTCTTTCTTGGTCATCATATGCCCTTATTGTGAAGCTTTTGTTCTTATTGATGGAATCCTCAGTGAATCCCAATTTCTTTATGAGTTTTAGAGAACAAATATTGAGGCTTGCACCTCCATCCACCAGGACTCTTTTGACTTTCTTTTTATGGATGAGCACTTGAAGGTGGAGTGCGCGGTTATGAGATGGTTGTGCGGGGAAATATTGGTCTGAAAATGTAATGAGATTTGGGGTAACGATGTTACCCACCATAGCCTAGAATTGTTCTATGTCAATGGTGGCAGAGATGGTGGATGCAGCTAGCACTTCATCAAGGATCTTTCTATGGGAGGCGGAGATTTTCAATAGTTCCATGATGGAGATTTGGGCGGGTGTTCTTTTCAGTTGGTTAATGACATTGTAGTCATAGGGGATGGATTTTGTATTGGAAATGGGGGTCTTAGTAGGTGCCCCAATGATGGTAACCATTTCACCTTGTGTGGTGACTCCACAGTCATTGTTGGCTCCCTTGATATTTATGGTGGTGGCCATTTCATCAACACACCCGACTATCTCCTCATACACTAGATTGGCACTCGCATACTTTTGCTTGCCTTTATTGTTCCCTTGATTGTTCCCTTGGTTGTGATTCGACATCAGATTCATGTATATTTTCAAATCTTGGTTCCCAGCCGGTTGTTTGATGTTGATGACCTTATCCTCAATGAGGTCTTGGATGATGTTTTTGAGTCTCATGCAATTGGCAGTGGTGTGTCCTTTGACCTTGTGAAATTCGCAAAGAAGATTCTCATTGTACCATGATGGCTTGGTCATGGGTTCAATGTACTACTCAAAGTTAGAGATTTTGATTAGATTCTCTTTGACCAGCTTCTTCATTATGGACTCAATTGATTCACCAAGAGCTGTGAACTTCCTCTTGGGGGGATACTTGTTGCGGGGAGGTGGTTCTCCTTGATTACCCAAATTGTTGATTTGATTGGTGGAAGATGGTTGTGGTTGTGCTAGTACCGCATTGGTCTGCACATTGTTGTGATTATGATTTTGTGGTTGATGATGGTTTTGGGTATTCTGCTTAGGGGCACTGATGACCACCTTAGCATCGACCACGTCGTCGTTCGTGATATTCTTGTTCCTCGACCATGTTCGAGGTTTATCATTGTAGTTGTTAGATAGGCAGTTATCCTATGGTGGAGTGAATGTTGGTGCACCTCCTCATGTAGTAAGGGCTCTTTCGATGTTGAGTGCCTTTGGGATCAGTTGATCATAAGATGTGATGCACTGCATTTTCAAGTAAAACGCCAAGTTTTCATCTAGATTGGCTATGATGGTGCAAACTTGTTGTTCTTCTGGCATGGTCCACTTGCTCTGATTGGCCTTGGATCACCATCTTTGCAAGAAGGATGTGAATAGCTCTCCTTTTCCTTGTTTGAGTGTAGATAGTTCTTCCAAACTAACATCCGCACCCATATTGAAGGCATAATTCCTAAGGAAAGCCTCCACGATTTCCTCGAATGTTTTAATGCCTGTGGGTAGGCAAGAAAACCATTCCATGGTTGGACCAGTCAAGCTATGGTGGAAGAGTCGCATTAGGTATGTGTCATCATATGCAACCTCCATGCAATGCACCTGAAATTCCCTGACGTGGTTTTCAGGGTTACCCGTTCCATTGTACTTGTCAAATTTGGGGATCTCGAATCCCTTTGGGAATGGTATCATGGTGAGACTTCTATCGAAATGATAAGGGCATAAGTTCCTCGATGTCCTTGTAAGTCCAACACTTGCTACGAAAGCAGTTTGATTTGTGTTGCGACATCTTTACTTGGATTGGGAGGTGGGATGAATGAGTTGTGAAGTGTTTGAGGTGTGTGAGTGGTGGGAGGAGTACTAGTGGGCATTTTCTATAAGCTCTTTTATGCATTCAAGGCTTGCTGGTAGGCCTGCATTTGTGCCAACAATGCTTGTTGTTGATCTTGCTGTTATTGTTCCAACAACGCTTGTTGTTGGTCCATCTATTGTTGTTCCCATAAAGCATGTTGTTGTTCAAGCTGTTGTTGCACTATTAAAGCTTGTTGTTAGTCTAGCTGCTATTGCACCAACAAATCTTGTTGTTGGTCGAGCTACTATTGTGCCAACAAAGCTTGTTGTTTAGCTTGGTGTTGTGCCTGAAAGTCTTGCAGGGCTTGTTGGTAGGCTTGTAGATGGATTGCTTGTAGTTGTTCTTGGTATTGGGCTTGTGCCTATTGCTAGGCTTGTGCTTGTTCTTGTGCTTGAGCTTGAGCTTGCGCCTGAGCTTGGGCTTGACCTTGTGCTTGGGCTTGACCTTGGGCTTGGGCTTGACCTTGGGCTTGCACTTGGGCTTGCGCTTGGGCTTGTGCTTGGGCTTGAGCTTGGGCTTGCTACTTTTGCTAGAGTACTCTTTGTTGATTGGCTATTTGAAGGGTTTGGATTAGAGTGGTGAATGAATTTTCTGTGTTGACTTTTGGTGGGATCAGTGGTGGAATGGGAATGAGACCAACCATTGTGGTAGGTGAAAGATTTATGGTGGTGGCTGGGATTTGGGTTGTTGGTGGGGTGGTGGAAATGCTTGGTCCTTGAGGAGGTATGCTTTGGGGGACTTGAGGACCAATGGATGTATTTATTATGGTGATAGGAATGGTTGTGATTTGTTGTGAGGATGTCGGCAAAAGAAGAGGATTTAATGTGGTGGTCTAACTGCCTAGATTGGAGAAATTTTTGATGGGTAGAGGTGGAAGACCCACTCCAAGAGGTGATGCAGATGTGAATGGAAGTGGGGGAAGGGATGATATACCAACTTGGAAAGAGAAAGGATTGATAAATTCTATTTTTCCAAACAAGCCACCTTCTCCATGTGGTAGAGAAGTTGGTATGTCCAACTAATAAGCTGGTGAGGCATGGAATGAAGATGAACCAACAGGATTATGAAATGTGAGTGGGATGTACGGGTGTAATGGATTTTCCAGAACAAAATTATCCGGTGTGGTGTTGATAATGACCTCTTTGTTGGCCACAAGGTGGTGCTATTGTAACTCTCAAAACATGACACTTCCTTTGTTTACCAATGGAGAGGTTGGTGTGATGATCGACGTGGTGTGAGGTATTTATTGATTGATATATGACATGGGGGATTTGCTTGTGATAGGCATGTCCATACTAGTGTTTTTGTCAAGGTTGGGAGGGAAATGGACCCCTCCTTCCGCTAACTTGTTCAAGTATTTAAACATGGCACTAACAATTTTGTGGTTTTCAGGATTTTGAACCATTTTCATCATTTCAGATTGCGTCATCCCCATGTCCTCTTCATAACTCTCGTCTTGAGGATTTTGTGATGGTAAAGGAGAGTTACTTGGGGGATTTCTTGATCCCGCAAGGTTTGTTTCAGGATTTACTTGACTCATGCCAATGGGAGTTGATATTTCGCTGATATTTTCCATGTTCTTCTTGTGTTGAGATCTTGTTTGGACCATAAAAAATAGGGATTGTTTGATCCTAACCTTTTAGGCCCAAAAAGAGAAGAACTAGGGAAGTTAAAGATCAAAGAGGGTGGAAATGATGATGAAATAAATGGATGATGCGAGTGAATGAAACCTTTGGAGAACTTTTGAAGGGTTATGCTAAACTTGTTTAGGACTTAAATTGATTATGATAGTTTGACTATGTGTATTGAGTCAAACAAGATTGCAGTGAAGTTGTAGTCCCTAGGAAGTTGTATTATCCTAAGGAAACTTGCACAAGGGGATGAATTAGCTAAGTGTATTAAGCCAATGTGTTTGTGAACTGGTAGGCCTTTAGGAAGTTGTGTTATCCTAAAGGAAAATTTGTCCAAGAGATGGTGACTATTTTGGCTAGGTGTGTTAAGCCAAGATAGGGTGGTGTTGTTTTAGCCCCTTAAGTTTAGCATGAATGATTTATCTAGAGTTCTCAAAAGGTTTGATGAAATGAGATTTGGTTGATGGAGGAATGAATGAGAATGATGAATTTGATCTTGAACCTTATCCTAGACACGAATCTCTCTACAAAACCTTAGTATTCAAGAACATGCTAGACTTCCTATGGGAGAAAAGCAAACCTTTCAAAAAGTTCAGGATTTTGTTGAAAATAAAATGCATACAATGCGGGATTATTCCTTGAAGCTTTCCTATAGAAGTTGTAGACTATTCTTTCCCTAAATTCAAAGAGTCTCTCAAGATGCTCCTCACGAGCTTTTAGACTAAGCTTCTTGAACTTTGTCTTTGGGATTTTGATTTTGTGAGAAATCATTGGAAACAACACACATTAAGTTCAATTTGTCTCTTTATCTTGGTTTAATGAATTTCTTTTTATCCAAGACACTTGCTTGCTTAGGTTTCAAACTATATGTCTAGTGTTCCACTTTCTTTATCATCCCACAAGGTCCTTTGTGTGGAAATTGAGGAAAATAGGGAAAAAGTTCCTTATGTTTAACCTTATTGAAGACAAATGATGATAGAATTCAAGCACTTAGAAACCTCTAGGGATAGAATCCCTAGGGATAGCAAGAGTGCTCAAAATCATGAAAGGTATTTGTCTCCTCAAAGGGGTTTGAAATTTGAAGGTCTTGTGAATGTTTGTTTTTGCAAATGTTCCAGAGACCAAGCAATGTATTTTTTCAAGCAATTTTTTACAATCCTAGGATGATGAGGCAATATCTTGTTGGGTTCCCACTTGGATAAATCCAACTGTGCATATCTTGTGCGAATGGCTAAATGCTTGACCACACTGGCTCCCCTCCGTGACACTCACTTATTCGGGTCAGCCAAGCATTAGTACCCATGAATCTCCCATGGCATACTTTCCATTTCCACAACAAGACCGCATGTATAACGTGGGACGGCTTCAAAGGATATGACCTTTTGCACCAATAAGATAGACAAGGTTTTGGCCTTTTTCTAAACAAAGGGTTCTAATGCAGGCATTTCGTTCATGGGGGATTATCCAATGTCGGCGAGAGTCCATTTTTGTCCATCTCGTTGGAATAATCCTCGTGATTCTTGAAATTTCCTCAAGAATCCATACTTATATTCCGGTTGGAAGTCGCTTGGCTATAGCGTGTTCCCGGTTGGGTTGTTCCCTTGGGTGAGTAATTTTTCCCACAAGGCAAGCCCTCTAAGATAAACAAAAGTGAGCTAACATATCCCGTCGTTTACACAACATTTGTTGAAAAACAAAGGGGAAAACCTCCGCACTATGTCGTGCTCACACTCGCATGTTTTGTTCAATTTTTAAAATGCCCAAATTGAAATGTGGAGGCAATCTTTTTAACAACCTAATATCACCAAAAAAAATTTGATTCTCAAGATCGCAATGAAGTGCGAGAGAAGCGCATACACATTTTGAATGATATTAACTTGTAAAAAAGATTGCAAAACATTGAAAACACTTGTTCATTTTAGACCTCAAAGCAATGATGAATTCTTTTTAAACACCAAATGAAGTGTGAGTTTGTTTTGTTCAATTGTTACCTTTTAAACAAAATCTAGTATGTTTTCTTAAAGTTCTTTTTAGCCCCTTGGCAACTTTTAAAAGGAAATTTGATTGCTAATTTTAGAACCCAAAAAGAAAACTAGTGTCCTAAAATCAACGAACTTATCAAATCCTTTATAGAGTGTTAAAAAACACTTTAGTGTTTAAAAATGCTTTAGTGTTTAAAAATGCTTTGTACAAAATAAACATGTTGTCATAAAAAAAAAGGTTGCTTGTTCTTTTTAGTCCCAAAGTAAATTTAGTTTTCCTAAGGACAAAGACATTTAACAAATTCTTTTAGGGAGTGTTTAAAGAAAACTTTTAGTGTTTAGAAACACTTTGGGCTTGTGAGCATGATATCATGATGAAATTCTTTCTTGGCTTTTCCTCTTCTCCAACCTGCAAAATGACAAAAAACCAGAGAGCAACAATATAGCAAGCAAAGTTAATGCTCAAAAAATTAAAAAATGTGTTCAAATTTAAAAATAGACTATTCCTCGTGGCGGAGTTTAGCAGGTACGGTGCTGTTTAGTGAGTGCAATGTTGTTTAGAAAATAGGTGGTTCCATACAGTGCCACGCGGTCGACTGTATGCGGTGCTCTGTAGAAATAGAGACTGCGGGTGTGGTGGACTTTGGCACGCGGTGGAGTTTGGAAGCGGTCAAGGTTGGCAAATTTTCAAATTTTAAATGTGGGAAGCAATTGCAGTGCTATATGGTGTCACGGTCTTAAAGGGGTGAGGTGCAATATAGCGCCACATCTGAGTCAACGGTGCAATACAAGACCGCATGAAATTTCCACAGTGCAGTTTCCTATATGTAAGCAAAAAAAATGAAAAAATCGCAGAATTTTGAAAAAAAAAACTTGATAAATGTGAGATTTCCCTCCCTCTAGTGCCAAAATGGGAACCCCTAAACCTGCAAATGCATGAAAACAACAAAACACATTAGTTGTTAGATCAAAATGCAATACAAGAGTGAGGGATTCCCCATAAAATCCATCTATTTAAACTAGCTATTAGGAAATGAAGAACAAACTCAAATAACATGAAAGTAAATCCTAATCTAGCCAATAGAGTGATGATCCCATGGGGGAATTGGTGCCAATGGAGTGTTGCAATTGGCCCTTTTCCAATTCCTAAGTAGCAATAATATGTAAATCTAGAAATGGTCAAATCTCCAAAGAGATTTGAGCATAACCTAGGTATCAAATGTGATAAAATGATGAATGCTTGGATATGATGAGCAAAATTAGTTCTCAATTGGGGAGAGTAACTTTGCATATGAATTGTGGATGAAGATTGAGGAGAGAAGCCTCCATTTTATAACTTTCAATTTGGAAGAGAAAGTGAGATTTGAGCAATGTGGGACTATGTTTCAATCCAACGGTTGAATGCCACATGTCAAGATGTGAGTGGTTAGTGGTTGTGCACATTTTGGCCAAAGTGCCAATAAATGCATAAGTTTGAATTTGAAATTGTGAGATGACTTGTTGAGGAGGGAAGAGAAATGAAGTTAATGTCACTTGGCTCAATGCACAAGGACATGTAAGAGGCATTGAATTCCTTGTTGGAAGGACCAAGTCCACTTGGCCTTTTTGAATTCAAATGAGGGAATATTCCCTTTTGATGTTTTGTGAGGGAAAATAGAGAATTAAATAAATCAAAGTAATTGATTTATTGTGCAACTTGCATTCTCTAGAGGATTTTAAGGAGAGGGATTAAGTTAATCATGGTTTTGATTAAATTAATGAAGAATTAGGTGATGTGACTATTTAGACTTAGATTTATGAATTAATTTAAGTCAAGAATTGAGAGGAAATGATTTATCAAATAAATGTTTTGATTTATTTAATATAGAGGGAATATGTTAGATTAAATCAAATAAGGTTTAATTTATTTAATTTAATAAGAGGACTTTAGAGATTTTAATTAAATAAAATGATTTATTTAATTAAACAGGAATGCAATGGTTAATTAAATTAAATTGATTAATTTAATCACTAAAAGAGGAAGACTTAATCCAATAAATAATGATTTATTAAATTAAGAGATAGAATGTGGTGAAATGCTGAGAATGTGATTTAAGAGGAAGCGTTGTTAGTAATCGGGATCAGGTGTGCCAAAATGAACTTGTACATTTTCCATGCCTACACATACAAGATTAAGTATCACTAAGCTCACATGTGTGCAATTGGTTATTCCCACCATAGTAAAGTTATAAATAGCCATTGTTTGCATTAACCTACATAATTTGAAAATTCCTTTTAAGCCAACTAGGGATAGATCCTTGTTGCTAGTCAAGCGTCCATAGCCCCGACAAGGTTATCTTTTTAGTTCCCCCAAACATAGCTCTACTACTAGCCGGTGTCTATAGCCTCGATAGAGATATTTTAATAGCCTAAAGAGTTGATTTATTTTTCCATTTCTTGATATTGCAATGATAGCTCATTTTCAATTTGCAGGCAGTGAAGACCACTATTAGGTTGGGAAATATAGTGGTAGCAAAGGTAGTCTTTTAATTTTTCACTTAATACAAAAAATGCTATCCCAAATTTTAGTAGAATGATTTAAATGTGTGTGTTTGTAGCTCAACATCAACTGATTGATTCATGCTAACTAGAGTATAAAGAATGAAACAATTCTCAAAAAATTTATAAATAAAAGACTATTTCTAGTCAGAGCATGGATCAAATTTCTAGAATTGACGTTCTATTAACTTGTTCGCCTTCAAAATTTTCTAATCATCAAAAAGTCAAACTACACAACACCCAAAAGAAAGCAAGACAAAACAACAACATAACTAACCTAAAAAAAAATTATTTACAAAAAAATAAAAAAACTATTTACAAAAAAAAACTATTTACAAAAGAAATCTATTTGTCTAAGACTAGAAATAATTCTTTATGAACTGCCCATTTATGGGAAATGGGATATCTTCACTAGTAAAATATCTCAATCTATAAGTGTTATCACCCAAGATTTCAAAAAATTGATATGGGCCTATCCACATCTTATCAAACTTACCATGCTCACCTTTTCATTCATGGGCTTTATTTCAGTTTAAGACCAAGTTAGATATTCTAAAAGTCTTTAATCTATCCCTTTTATCAAACCATATTTTTACCATAGATTGATGCCTATTAAAGTGATCTATAGGTCGAGTACGCTTTTCATCTAAATGCATTAATTGTAATAACCGAGCTTTAGTTTGGTCATCCAATCCGATATACTCTTGGGAAAACTACCAAGTAGGAATTTTCATATTTATTGGTAGTATAGGATCTACTCCATAAACTAAGTGATAAGGAGAATTCCCTAATGCAACTTTCATCCTAGTGCGATCTACTCAAAGGGCGAAGTTTAGCAAAGAATTCCATTCCCTAGGGTTCTTTTGAATCAATTTTTTAATTATATCCAATAGTTTTTTATTTGATGATTCAACTAATTCATTTCCCTATGGATAATAGTTAGATGAAAATTTTAATGTTATACCATATTTAAATGCCCAATTATAAAATTTTAGTGAAGAAAAGGTGGGGCCATTATCACATACCAGTACGTATGGTACTCCAAACCTGGTGATGAGATTCTCTTCCAAAAATTTGATTACTACCTTTGTAGTGCATTGTTTGCTGGGACATGCCTATGTCCATCTAGTACAATCAATGAAATTCAATATAAATCTATGGCCTGCAGATGATGGAGGATTAATAGTTCCAATGAAATCTGGTCCCCATTGTGAAAAAGGACGCATTTCCATCACTGGTTGTAGTGGTTGAGCATTGAATCTCTCTTTGTCTAATGTAGTTTGACATGTATAAGAATGTTTCACATGTTCATATGTGTCTTTGAAAATCATTAGCTAGTAGTAACTAGCTCTTGGCTCTTTTTTCTCTAAGCTCGGTCTACATTAATAGCATCTTGACTGTAGAATACGGAACAATAGCTTTGATTGTACTCTTTAGGACATAATGTCTAAATTTGTGTACCACTTTAACCAAAGAAAAGGCTTGTTTTTCAACATCTATATATCTCAACTCCGCTTCTTTGAATGGAGTGCTCATAAAATAAATTGGCTTCTCTTCTTTTTTCTCATCCTTCTATGTTAGTACTGCTGCACAAGTATGACTAGAAGCAAAAGAGTAAATATAAAAAGGTTTAACATAATCCGGACTTACCAATATCAAAGATTTTATAATTGAATTCTTACTCTCAAAGGTGATCTTAGCTTCATCTTTCCACTCTGTCTTGGCATCTTTCTTTAACGTATCATTGAGTGGTTTCACTATTTCTACAAATCCGATAAAAAATTTTGAACAAAATTAATCTTAGCAAAATAGGATTTCAATTCTTTCTTGCTTCCTGGGGGCTGTAACTTGAGAAGTGTGCTCACTCTATTTGGGTCTATTGAAATACCTCATTCAAATATAATGTCCCAATAACTTACCTTTAATTACCTCGAAAATACTCTTTTTAGGATTTAATGAAATTCCATAGGTTTCACACTTCTATAATATTTCTCTGAGATCTCGAACATGATCTCTTCTATTTTTTGAAAACATTGTGAGGTCATCCATGTAGATAATAATGCACTTGCCTATCATCTAATGAAAATCATAATCCATGGCTCTTTGGAATGTATCTTTGACATTTATCAATCAGAATGGCATCCTCCGATAAGTGAAAGTTCCCCACTTCATGGTGAATGTTGTTTTCATCTGATCTTCCCTCACTACCATTACTTGATTATATCCAGAGAATCCATCCAAAAAGGATATCATCTGTGAACCATTAACTATTTGTAGCACTTCTTCTAGTGAGGGTAGTGGATAATTATCTTTCTTAGATGCCTTGTTGAGATTCCAAAAATCTACACACAACCATATATCTCCATTATTCATTCTCATGGGAACTAAATTTTCCACCCAAGTAGAATGTCTGATATGAAAGATTATCTTAGCTGATTAAATTTTTTGGACTTCCTTTTGAATTAATGGTTATAAGAGTACATTTACTGGCCGTTGTTTCTATAGGAAAGGCTTTGCATCAAGATTTAATGGTATCATATGAGTAATGATGGAAGTATCATAAGTCTTCAAATCTTCATATGTCCAAGCTATAACCTTCCAATAATCTTTAAATTCCTGAGAAATATTTACTTTCTCTTCTTCAGTACAAACCTTTCCTATTAGCACATTCTTAGGATCTTCCTTAGTATGCAAATTGTATAATTCAGATTTCCCCCCATCACTTCGAAGAAAATCCTTCTGTCTAATTATCTGATCAATGTCAAATAATCTTTCTAACTCAATTATTCCTTTTGGAATATTATTATCTCTTGCTTGAGATAATTCTTTGTCTTGAATTTTTCCATCAAGGCGATATATTTCCTCAATTATTTGTGCTTCGAAAATACTAGAATTAGTGATGAAATCCAATATATGTTTGTCATCTTCGAACACCTACAAATTAGTAACATTATTAGGAGCCGAAGGTAATTGCACCAACTCAATTGTGAATTTATTCAAATCAAAGGCATTTAGAGGCTCTAGAGTACTCGCAGTAGTAGCTAAAGAATCAACTCTTTGATTAAATATTCTTGGGATATGAGTAATGTTGAATGCGTCAAAACTTTCTATTAAATCCCATACTCTGTTTTGATAATTGGACAAGTGCTTGTAGTGACAAATATACTGCTTTCGAACTTGTCTCACTACCAATTCTGAATCACCAAATATCTTGAGGATTTTGACTTTCTTTTTTATTGTGAGGATCGGGCCATGTATAAGGGCTTCATACTCTACCACATTGTTAGTACATTGAAATTGTAACTGATATTCAACAAGAAAAGATTTACCTTGTGGGTCAATGAGTTCGACTCTAACTTCAATCCCTTGTTTTGATTTGGATCCATCAAATTTAAGAATCTAGGCTTGATCATCTGTGGCTTGTAACTTACCATTCTTCAATGTTGTTGGAGTAGTCCTTTCAGTCTGTGTAACATGGGTTCTTTCTATATGTGTTCCTAATTCATACCTTTTGACCTTATCATGTTCTGGAAAGTACTAATTCTCGATTCTATGAATTATCTCCAAACACATCATACAATTGTTTTCTGAGTGTGCAACATCATGTAACGTGCACCAATCCTTCAACAACAAAATTTTTAGTAAAATTTTGATTTTTTCGCTCTTCTAAACTTTTGTAACAATATCCTTCCAAAATTTATCGTAAGGACTATTTTATTCTTTAGAAGAATCACATTCTTATTCAATTAAAACATTTGTTCCATGAGTTAAATGATTAGGCTTTCTAGCATCACATGTAAATACTTCTTCTATTTTGACTCCTGAATTTCGTACTTTATAAACTCCTGGTTCTATGTCAATTTATAGAACTTCATTTTTTTGATTACATTCAGTGATCATATATTTCATGCACAATTCTCTTTCAATCCTGATTTGATTAGGGACTCCTTTCCATGGTAACCACATATTTGAAAAGTTAGTAGCCATATATCCATTGAAGACCTTGGACCAATCCCTTCTTAATAACATACCATAAGTATCAAGTATCTCAACAACTTGAAAGACTATATAATATTAAATTCTAGGATCCAACACTAATTGCATGTGAATATTAGTCAGCTCTCCGACTACATTTACTTTTTTTTTATTGAGTTGAGTGACTTTCTTAAAAGAATTTGTCAAAATTAAACCTAGAATTTGACATGTGGAAATGACATCACGTCAGTAGATGCTCCAAAATCTACTAAACAATTATGAAGATTTTTACCAAATATTCTAAAAGTGAGTAAAAATGGTGGAGACTCTAATTTCCCTTTATAAAAGGCTACTTGCTCATCCGCTATAGGAACAATGTTTTTATCTATTGTTTTAGCCTAATTATCTTTCAATTGAGTGTCTTTAAGCTTTCCTTCTTTTGAAAAATATTCTAGAGAATTTAAGAAAGCTTTCTTGATTATAGGCGTTTTGAGCAATTTTGACAATGAGAGACTAATCTTTACCTTTTTTATTTCTTCCGCTAAATAGTTAGTCAAATTGTTTTGGTCAACAAAATCTATCTTCATTTCTTGAAATATTTGATGAATTATAATGAGAGGTTACTTTGGGTAACCCTAGGTTATTACTTGATTTATCAGCGAGTGGAGTATTAAAGTTATTAGGTAGGATCGACATCGTTAATGGCCCATTGACTTTATTTCTATTGTTGGTGTTAGTTCCTAGGTTATGATTATGTCATTTCTGATACTGTTGAAAAGCATGAATTTTATCGATTTCTTCTTGAGGTTCATTTTCATCTTGATAGGGAAATGTGTATGTTTCTAGAGTCATAGCTGAATTATCTCCCTCATATTCACGAGTATAATTTGTGATGAAAATAGGTGGCTTAACATGTTCATATCTTTCAAGAACTAAAGAAAAATCATATCCTATTGGAACTAATTTGTTTCCCTTAAGAGGGTGAGAGTCACACTATTCATTATAATGCGTAGAAGCTAGAAAAATGTCTAACGCAATTTTGAATTGTGAACAGTCTACTTTAGCATGAACATTTGTGTTATGAATTCTACACCAATTATTCATCATAAGATCAGCTAAATTCAATTTTGATGTAGATATTTCATCTATAGGATCATTATTATCTAAAGGTGTTGATACTCCTCTATTATTTGGTCATGTATTCCAAGCTCTAGCTAGTCTGGGAGCATTATACATCTAATTTTGTGAATTTTGATTATTATATTGGGTGTAAAATTTTTGACTGATTAATTGTGTAACCTCTATGGTTAATATTTTGAGTTGAGCTATGATTTATTTCATGTCTTCCTTCTCCTCTAAAATTATGATATTTTTATTTTCTTGAGTTTGCAAGAAAAATGAATTTTCATTGGGACGCAACTCTGTGATAGCTAGACTAGGGTGAGGGACTAAAGCTTGACTATTTCCTAGTTGAACGAAAGTATTCTGAGGAAATGTCTAATTTTGGACCACTGAAGGATAAACATTAGGAGCTATAGGATGATTTAGAGGAACTCCATTTAAGCTTGGGGTAGAGTAATGTTTAATCCATTTCAGTCATTTGCGGATGATCCATTTCCAGGGTGTTTCATTTCTAAATTTATATTTATGGCTTCAACATAAGCTTCAGGTAAAGTAGTAGGATCATTTTCCTTTCACTTCACACATATGGCAGTTAAAGGATCCACTGTTGTGTAATAAACCATGATAGCAGAAAAATTATCCACTACATAAGGTTCTTGCAATCTAGAATAAACCTTTTGAAACCTATAATTGAAAGTAGTTATAGGTTCTCCTTCAAACCTCTTAATTTGAGAAAATTGATGATATAAAAAAGCAAGATCTGTCGGTGTCCTAAGTTTGGCTAAGAATTGGCTTCCATATCTAGCTAGGATCTAATAGAATTGTGAGGTAGGTTGATTTACCATTGGTAAAATTCATCACTTAATGTGTAGGGGAACAACCTACATACGACATGTTCATGTTGAATCATTTCTCTAAAACACGTATCCTTAAAGGTATTGATATGTTATTCTGCATCTTTATAGAGATAATATTTCAGACACAACTTATTAGGATTTTTTGGTAAATTGGATCGGTGACTCTAAATTAAAGAATGTCATAACTATGAAGGGAAATGGTACAACAATGGTTGGATTTTGTAGAATCACACCTACACTTCCAAAATTTTGAGGTTTAGATGATGTTTGACCAATAAGCTTGACTAGAGTCACAAGGATCACCAGATCGAGATCTAGTGACTTTATGGAAAACTAGTTTAAAGACCTATCAAAGCCAAAAAGGACAACAATCGGCCCTCCTTCTAGCACCAATTCCTATTGATGGTGATTTCACTCACAACAATAGTTCGAATAAAATCTTCACAAAAAAACCACAAAGAGCCTATCCTTCTTGAAAGATATGGAACAAGACATTCTAAAAGGTGAATCTACCTTAACAGAACAAAATATTGACTCAGTTCAATCCCAAGTCTCTAGTAATAAGGTCATGATTGTACAAGGTTTGCTCCAGGGTATGATGTTAATTTGCTATTAATCTCAAAGGGAATAGATTGTTTTTGGTTTCATCAAGAATCATAATCTTTTTACACAAGATTTCCAATTCATTCATAAAAATATCATGAAATCAAAAGATTTAAAATAATATTTTCGTGAACATCAACAATTTCTTTGTTGTCACTTAAGTAGATTTAGCATTAAGCATTCAAAAATTTCATAGAAAATGAAATATTTTTAATAAATTTCCATCCATTCATCTAGTTTTTGGAACATTTTCAAAAATTTAAACATCTATTCTAAAATAAAGCATAAAAAATACTAAAAATTAAAATTTCTCCTAGTTATTCTTCATGCATGCACCAAAGAATTAATCAAATCAAAGAAAATCACTTTATACTTCACCAAATTGCTTCATAGCTACATATAAAATGGTGCGAGCTTTTAAAGAGAGTGGTTTTAGTTTGGACACTGAGTAGGTTCTACATGCACTCTTAAATGGTGCAACATACAGTCTTGTTTGGTTGAACTAACAAACTTGGCTATAAAAGATTCATGAGATAGGTAGCTATCAAATTGGCTCTGATATTGATTAATTTCTACATGCATACAAGTTTTTAGACCAGAATGATTCAAAAAATAGGAAAAAAGAACAAAACTTAGAGAAGTTTTGGCTCTTCCGACATCCACAAATTTTGAACTTAAAATAAAAATAAAGCAGTAAATGGCCTTTTATAGGAACAAGGCCCCGAGAGTTCAAACTTAAAGTTTATCTAGAGAATTAGAAATAGAAAATCAAAAAGTAGCATGTGGCATATGCCAACTATCATCAAAATATTATAGATTAAGTCAAAGGTTTGACTTCATCACTAGCAACACTTTTCACTTCTTACTCTGGTACACAATACTCTGTATAAACCAATGCTATCAACATCCTTCAAAATATTGGATAAGGAACATCCACCAGGATCGGGAACAACCTGCAAAATTGCAAAACAAATATCTCTGCAACACCTCCAATATTTGGTATCTTTTCATCATTCAGGGCTTGTGTTCTAGGATCTTTTCCTTGTATTTCTTCAATTGATATTTTTGAAAAGTGCACAATGTTTGATGTATATGTTCTTTTGAAATCCCTTGTATAGCCCTTCAAATGAGTTTGAGCCTAGTGTATTCTTCTGATACTTGGAGTATAATATCATTTATCTGCACTTTGTCTATTTCATATTTATCTATAGTGTTTTTGCACTATATAATCTCGTCAATGACCTCACAAGTTAATAACTAAATAGGTTCTATTTTTATTCTTTTGATCCATTCTTTGAAGGATTTAGCTTCTTTACGCTCCTTTCCTAAAGTCTAAGGATCACAACCTTGATGTGCTAACATTTCAGTAAAATATTGATACTTATCAAGCAATCTTCTACCTTCCATGGTGACCTTTTCAAATCCTTCAATGCATTGCATCAGCATGTCACCTTCCCACTTCAATTGTTTCTTCCATTTTTCTGGCAATAGAGCTTCTTGCTCCGAAATTACATTTCCTTGTATTAAACCTTAGACATCCATTTGTATGAGAATTTCAATATTTTGTTTTTCAATATCAATTTGTTCCTTACGAACCCTACATTCACTTTCAAGTCTTTTGGATTTTTCAGACCAATGGTATGCTTCCTTATATTTTCCTATTGCATCTGCGATGAATTCTTCCCCCTGCTTTACCCAATACTCAATCCATTCTTCAAATACATTCATTTTGTGGTGGACCACAGCAATCACATCCACCTATTCTTGTGACATTAGTACTGGATGTTGGGGAAGTTTAGTCTATGCTTGACCAAATAGGGTTAGTGATTTTATAAAATGTTCCAAGGTAGCAACCTATTCTTTCAACTCTCTTTTCTTAATTTTATACTTCTATACTCTGGGAGTAGTGGCATCCAAGTTCACCTTTATTTCATCCAACTCTTGCCTTCGAGATAAGTGTCCAATATTAATACTTGTTATCTTATACTCATTAGGCATTATTTCATGTCTTTTTTTATTAGTTCCACGCCTAGGCTTAGGAGTATCTACTTCCTATATAAAACTATTGAGGTCCAGAGGCAATTTTTCTACCTCAATTGGGGAAGCCAATTCCCTGATCAACCAATCAAGTGCATCTTTATTTTGTTCTACCTTTGTAGCATTCCTTTGTTCTTGATTTTCACTAGATTCAGGAATATCTTCTCTTATTTCTTCAGTTTTATCTATTACTTCTTCTAAAATGGGAATTTCTTCAATAATTTCAGTCATAGATTTGGGATTACTAAGATTTGGAACTATCTCCTTTGTTTGGTGAGTTACATATTCCTATCTATCCAGATGTTCAATATCAATTTATTGAACATTACCTTCCTTATTCGCTACTACACCAGGGTTTTCTTCATTTTCAACTTCTTCATCTACAACCTATGTAGCTTCTCCCTTTCGATCTCAACTTCAACCCAGTCTTCTTCTGATTTTCCGAAGACCCACGATTGTTCATTATCATTTGACACATTCCCAAGTGAAGGCTTGGAATCAAAAGTGTCTTCAACAATTGTTTCATCAATAGGATCCTGCTTTGCAGTCTCCCTTGTTTCCATCTCAAGGATATCAAAGTTCCTCGCTTCTAAGGTGAGTGTTCCTTGTATGAATTCTTCTTCGTCAAAATTTATAGGGGTAGACCCTATATCTAGAAGTTCTTCTATGACTAGTTGTACCATGGGTTTATCTTTAGAATTCTTTTCTTTTATCTTCTCCCACATGGCACCCCATTTGTTCTTTAATTCTGGCCTCATTTGTCTCAAAAATTTCATCCAAGAGCATAGGAGTCCCTCCCAATGCTTGTTTCACATTAGCCATGTTAACAAAGGGATGAGAATTAAATAGTGTTGCAACCCTTAAAGATGCAAACCTTATTTTTGTACTAACATTTTTTGTTACTCTTGCTTCTTCTTTAATAACTGATTTAGTTCTTGGTTTTGTTGTAGAGGAAGATGCACCTTTAGATATTACTTTAGATTTATCTTTATTTGATTCTTCATCCCTCCGATTATCAGATGGTTTCATTGAAACTTCTTGTTTTGATACCTCGGGGTTTCTCTCTTCAATTCCTATACCAGGAGCCACCTTACTAGTTTTCCTTTTCTTTCTAGCAAGTTCTCCACTCTCAAATGAAATTTCATTTCTTTGTTTTCTTCTCTTGTCCTCTGAGAATGTGGGATCAATTCCTCTTTCTCTCAAAGCTTTACAAAAATCATTTATCCAATGTTGAGTGTGTAACAGAACTAGTGCAGAGAACTCATCAATTGATATCATTTCTTCACCCTCACAATTTGGGTCTGGAATAGGTTCATCATACACCCTATCTTCATTATAGGCTTTATTCAACACTTTTGTAATACCCCTCCATTTTGGCTTCTTGCTCAGATAGTGTTCTTTTCTTTTTTACATTTTTCAGTTACATTGATACTTTGCATACTTTATCATGTGTGTTATTTGATCGCTATTTATTGAGCGACATAGACTATTTTGGTTGTGTGATATATCTCTTTGATGCTTTATTGTCATGCTTTAATGAGCGAAATGATGTTAGTTGATATAACATGTTTATTGCATATGAGTTATTTGATTATTATGTTATTTTTAGTTTTTGATGAGTGTATTGGTGAAGGGGATAGGATCACATCACTCACTTGTGAGCACACTGTGATTCTATGATTTCCTCTTCACCATGTGTATTTTATGTTGTTTATATATATATGTTCTTTGTTATCTTGTTTACAAGTTTGCAAGTACATGACATTGACTCCACCTAGTTTCACAAGTTTGAGTGTGTCGACCCAAAGGTGAAGTTGAATGAGAGATAGTAACTAGGTAACATGTGTCAGTTCTACACCCTAGCCATAGTGTGTCGTCAGTCGTTGTTGGTGTGTCTTTGTTTGCCTTGTTTATTATTATTTAATTCTATAGGGTTTATGTTATGAAAATAAATGTTACATTATGCGTATTTAATTAATTTTAGATAATATGATATAAGCTTTTTATTTAAATTAATTAATTTTATTTAATTTATTTAGTAAATTAAATTTAATCCATGTGGTTAAATTTAATTATTAAGTAATTAAAATTGTTTATTAAGAAAGTTGTTTAAAGGAATTAAATTGAATTTGGAAATTAAATTTGAATATGAAATTATTAAATTATTTATGTGAGAATAAATGTGATTGATAAAAGATATTTGTTAATTGCCAGCATGTGATAGTTAATTAATAGAGGGTTGTTGAAAAAATTAATTCCCGGAGAGAATTTGGGCTTTGGGTGAGGAAGCGAAAAGCTCCTTCATAGAAAAATTTAGGATATTTTTGGAGTTTGAAAATTTGGAAAAGCACGGAAGATTTTTGGGTTTTGCGGTTAAAAATTGAAAAGGATTATTTTGAATAGAAAGGAAATTGTGAACAAGTTTCATGCTTAGATTGTTTGGGATAGATTGTTGCGGTGTTGCATACAATACTGTGCTTGGAAAATTGTGGTTGCTGGGAAGAAGTTGTGAAAGCTTTGGAAGAGGCTCAGCATCAAAAACTTCAACACTTCAGAAGCTTCTTGGAACAGGTTCCATTCTTGTGATATTGTTTAGTTTAAAATTTTAACTGGAATTGTATTACTGTAGAATATTTTTGTGCTAGATCTGTAGGAGAAAGTTTGTTTTGTTTAAGAAAAGAAGAATTTAAGGCTTCTATGAATGCCGTGAAGAAACCTAGAGCCTCTATAGGAAATTTTAGTTATAGAGAAATCAGAGAGTTAGTTTGAGAATCTTTGAAGAATTTTAGATTTAAACAGTGAAATAGAACCCAGAGGAAAACAAATCTAAATTTAGGGAATTTTAGTGTTTAAATCTGTGTTGAAATTGTTAAAACCTCTGTGAAGAAATTGTTTTAAACAATAGGAAAATAGTGACTTTTAAATCTTTATTGAATTGGAAATTTGTCTAATAAACAGTTTGGGGAAATTCATTGCCTCTTTATTCTTCTCTGCAATTTGGCTTCTTTCCTGTAGATTTCATTTGGGAAAAATTGATTTCCCAATCTTACTCATTTGTTGATGGTTTATAAATATATATATATATATATATACATTGTAATGTATACAAATATATATATATATTGTTATTCTATTTTTTGTCAAATATTCTGAAAGGAAAACCTGTAATCCGTACTGATTCGGGAAGGGTTTTATTTTTTATTTGTTTTAAAAATGAAAACACATCTCATTTTTTAGATCGTTGTGTATGTTAATGTTAATGGGGGGTTGGGGAGGATCTACCTCCCCACAACCACCCCTTAATGGAGTGCTTATGTGGAGGGAGATCCCCCACAGCCCCTCCCAATCCTTATATGGTCACACCCTATGGTTTGGGTTCGGTTGTGCTTAACACAGCCGCCCCCAAACATAGGGGTTTCCTATGTAAAAACAAGAATTTGGATGTGTAAAAGAAATCCATGTATAAATAAAATGCGAATGGTTTAAAAGAAAATTCGTCTATCTTTTTTCTGTTGCGAATTTCGATATAAGTTATTTAATATGATATATATAATATATATATATTATTATATATATATATACATTGTGTATATATATGTATATATATTATGTATATATATGTATATATATAATGTGTCTATATATGTATATATATTATATATATATGTTATATATTGGGTGTATATTAATTATATATTTAATGAATATATATATCATAAGTGTATATACATAATTATGTAATTTAAATAAAATTATGTATGTATATTTTATGTATATATATTAAAAATATATTTTTATATTTAAAATAGTTTTCATTTCAAAAAGATAACATGTTTTTATGTTTAGTTTGGAAACTAAAGAAAATAATTGGTAGTTGATTTATGTTGCTTTTATAAGTAATCAAGAGTTTGATTTATTTATTTATGTTAGTATTTTTTTCCTTTTTTGTATTTCGAAAAGGCAATAAATTATTATTTTTAATTATTCCATTAGGGCAATTTTTTTCTTTACTGTGAAATGAATTTAAAAGGGAAATGGATTTAGTATATCCAAAAATAGTTATTTCCTCGCAATTTCCTTTTATGTTTATTTCCTTTGTATTTCGTAAGGGAAATGGGTTTAAATTGTTTGAGACTTCTAGTAGTGAAAAAAAGGGAAATGGAGTTGTATGTTTAATTGAGTCAACCCAGTGATTGAACCTCTGGTTAGTGCTTTTGTTTTGGTCATTGTAACCTGGTTTCCATGAATGGGGAAGTGTTACCCTTATATCTTGTTTAGGGTGGATGTTAATTTTGGACTAGCACTAGGTTGCCTTGGGTTGTGGAATTGTTCCACTAAGTTGTCATAGGGGAGTGGCTTGCAACGAGCGCCAACACACAAACGGGTTCCAGGATAACTCATTGTAGGTTGGTAAACTAGATATAATGTAATTAACTTGTTAGGGGTTGGGTAGCTTCAACACTTAATCTAGAATAATAAGCCTCGCTCATGGACCCTTGTGCTAATATAGGCTTGGGATGAGACGAGAAGGCCTGGAATGGCATGATCTATATCTTTTCTTCATGAAAGATATTTGATTCCGCTTTGGACTACATGTGGGGCCGGAAGTCATTAGAGGTTTCCAAGAGATCCCAAGATGGGGGTCGAGGCCTAGGAAGGCTCACCAGGATATCCCATTTAGCATTGTGATGAAACTCCTCCTAGGTCAGTTGTGGTGTTAGTATTGTGAAACGAAAATGGTTTAAACTAGAAGCAATGTAACCTTGTGTCATTTTGGTGTAAATAGTTGGTTGAGCCAGTATGTGTGTGTTAGCCTGTGATTAGAGGTTGTAGACTTGTCCATGTTATTTTGTTACTATCTCCTATCATGGGGGGTGGGCCTTTAGGTACCACTTGGTTGGGTGGAACATGCACCATGCACTATTGGGCCCCCCTTTGATCTTCTAAACTTGATGGCAAGATATCTGGTTGGAGAGTTCACAATTTCCTGTATTTAAATCAAGCAATGTATTTATTTCAATTTGACTCATGTTATTTTACCCCTCATGTGTATTCGAGGTGGAACTTTGTATATTGTAACACATTTGTATTATTTCCTCATTCAGGGAATGAGTGATGTCACCTTATGATTAAGTTAATGAATATGGAGTTTTGTTATATCTCTTTATGTTATGATGTAACTTTATTTTAGATGAGTACTCAATTCTTTATGTAATTAAATTCTATGGATGTATAATGATGTATGTATGAGATTTAAGTAATCTCAGTCTCATAGCCTTAGAGGTTGTTGTCAATTAGTAAGTGAGCATGTATGCTATTACACTTTAAATAAAAAAATCAGTGCACTTAATTAGTTAATTACAACTTCCTCTAGGGTTACGTGGTGGGGCATTACAACTTCTCCATCATCCTCTTCCAACTGGCCTAGAATATCATGAAGCATAAGAATATGAGTAGATTCTAAAGACAATCTTTCATACTTTCTCAACCTTACTTTGTGCTCATATTCACAATTAAGCCAATAATATTCTAGGTGTTGGACATGAGCACTATAAGCAATAATAGTCTTGGTAATATTCCCTTCTGGATCATAATACATTCTCTGAAGTGGAAAAAACTAAAAATTATATGTTCTCAATTCTTCTTCACACAAGTCAGACACCCTATTTGCATTGCTTTTATAATTCCCTAATACTATAAGAAATCTAAAAGAGGCCTTCTTGTGAGCCTTGTTATAAAGAACCTGAGATAGTTTTAATTAACACCAATTCTAATAAAACAATTTTGTCTGTTGGGTACCTAGGCAACATAAATGAATGTCCATCAAACCCTTCCATCCTAATCTAGGAGTAGGTGGGGAACTAAATATACCAATCTCCCATTGGTTTAATAACATTTTGTGCCTCCAAGGACAATCTTTTGGATTTATCACCTTCCATCATTCTGACTAGCTTCATGGAGAACACATAATTAACTATCCTATAATTCTCTTTATATCAGTGGATAGTGATCTGGGGTAAATGAGCATATATCAAATTATTTCCAACCTCCCTACCTAGATTACCAACCCTTTTCAACCCTTGTTTGTTTTCCCTCATGGTACAAGAATAAATCACATATGAAGACATAAAAGCATCTAGTTTTGGGAAATTTATTTATTTGTTCATATAATATGTCACTAATAAATTTCCCCCAATGTATTTGCATAGGATTTTCCATCAATCTAGATGTTATTACAAACATCTAGGGTTCAAATTTTTTGCCATCCCTTAAACCAGACATCCTGCTTACAAGAGTTATAATATCTTGAATATCCTAGTTGAACATAGACCTTTGAATTACTTTGGTCTATGGTGTAATTGGTTGTTGGCACCATTGGGTACTCATAATTTCTCTAGTGTGAGCTTCAGCACTTTGATATGTCATGGCCTTCGCCTTCGTATCAACATTATGTATATGAGTGAAATTAGGAATCCCAAATGTGTATATAATTCCTTTCGATGTGAGATTTGCATAAATTTTTTCTTCCTTCTCAACAACTCTTTTTTTAGGGTTATAATAATTCATACATTGTATAACCAATTTAGGTGCCTCCATTGCTGGGGAAACCCTCTTGCTAAAAATAACCCACTTTCTATAACATTCCTAGTACAATGAGAAGCATTTTCCTTCTATACTCGAGTGCAAATTTCAACATCAGAAGACCACCCCATATGAGTGTCTATCACTACCACATTGATTGGTATGGCCTATGGATTGCAATATTTGAATTCATCTTCTTCCCTTGAGTCAGAAGTACTCATTTTTGCTGGTGTGTTCTACATTTTCAAATGTGTGCCTTGTGTATGAGTTAGGGTTAAATTTAACCAAAACTTCTTACAATTTATAAAACTTTCATTCACCTTTCAGAAAAATTCAAAATCAAAGAATAATCAACATTTCAATTTTTAAAGGGAAAAAACATTTTTTGAGGTCTTCATTTATGAAAATAGCTAACATAAAATTAGTTATCCAAAACATACCTAGTTATGCCTGATAATGACAATCTTTTTGGAATGGAACTCCAAAACCCTTGGTAGTTGTGTTCTCAATTTCTCAAAATTTACCTTTCCTTGTGCGCCAGTATTATTTCATTATTTGAATGTCATTTGCAATTTTGCAGCCTAATATGAAGTAGAGTGTTATGAAAGCAATTGTATGCTTAAGGTGATGCCAAGTACATGAGTAGTTCTCCACCTTCATTATTTACCCATTATAATGCATTAATTTCTTGAATAAAGGTGCAATCATTACAGATTAGGGTTCAAATTACAAATGTCTAGATTTTTGCACGGGCTCACTATTAGAGGAGAAATATGGCGTGATGATCAAACATGAAATTTTGGCATTAGTTTGATCATTGTGAGGTATACGCAATTAAATATATGTAATGAATTTATGATCACTGGGATCCGTGGAACTTACCTCCAATCTTCAAAGAGAAAAATAAATTGGAATAAAATAAAAGAAGAAACATTGGGCTCAAGAGAGATCAAAACATACCCTCTAGTTTTTGAGTTCCAAATAAAATTATCGAACTTCGATACAAGTATAAAAATATATCACAGTGATTGACACTTTCAATCAATGACTTATCGGTCAGGTCTAAGACCAATTTAAGATACAATTGACTTTGATACAACTGCATAACTCTAAGATTCTAGTTTCTGGTAATATATTAAACTTCATGACAAGACCAAAACACCGAATCTAGGAAATAAATTAGGGTAAAAAAAGGACCAAACAAGATCGAAAATGAGACCAAGAACCAACCAAGCCATATAAAAACACCAAAGCAAACGAAAGCAAAAGGGGACAAGGAAAAAAATAAAAGGGAGTCCACATTTTGCCAAAGGGAAAAATG
The DNA here is from genome assembly GCA_007115665.2 of Sequoiadendron giganteum. Taxonomy (NCBI): domain Eukaryota; kingdom Viridiplantae; phylum Streptophyta; class Pinopsida; order Cupressales; family Cupressaceae; genus Sequoiadendron; species Sequoiadendron giganteum. Next base: position 270,465,825 of record CM021107.1, read on the forward strand.
GGGCGTGTTGTGAGACCACACAATAGTTTTCTTGGTGATTGAACACATCTAGGCATATTTTGGTTAAATTTGGATTAGAAACCAATGAAGTGTGTTGTAGCGGGTCTACACAGAACAAGATTCACAAGGTTTCATGTTGTCCTCTTTGTTGAGTGCAATTAGGCCGATCTAGCCATGTTCCCAAGGTGAAATAGGTTACATTTTGTCATTGTTGGTGATGGATCAATGTTTCACTTGTGTCAAGTTGGTTTACTAGAGCCCTTCCTATGAATCAACAAACCACCTAAGATCCAACAAATAATTCACCCAAACTTGCATCATAAAAATACTTCAACCCAGAACATCTAGTTAATCTTATATGCACACTGACGCATGAAATACACATTGTACTATACCAAATCATGAGAAATATTGAATTCTAAAAGATACAATAAACATAAGAAACATCCTAAATCTATACATCCTGGAACCAAACTGTGGAGAAATGTGGAGCAAATACTTTTCTCCCAAACCACAACAAACAACACTGAAAACCTAGTTCACACATTGGTGAACATATCTCCCTCTGCACAATGATCCAGAAACCTAAACTCTAGATATAGAAACTAATGAAAACCTTGAACAACATATCATATATGCACATGTGTAGTATCAACATAGAAGAAACATGGAGCACATCTCAAAGCACATACTAAACATTTGCACAACACTATTTTCTCTATTTATCAAATTTTCTCAAAAGCACTTGAAAACCAAGCACCAAAGACACCATCTTAACACATTACTTCAGTCCAACACATCTCCAAACATTGTAACATAAATATAGCTCCATGTACTCACAAAAATTCCTCAATATCTCAAAGTTATACATGCACAAACTACAACAAATTATTTCCCCCTTTTTCACAATTTTCTCAATATCCTTGACATCTCCATCATGCAACAACCTTCCTCAACACATAGTTGATATCAATGACAAAACCATACTTTTGACATCAATGACAGCACCTCATATTTACAACAATTTCCCCCTTTATCATTAATGGAAACACATGATGTGAAAACCATCAAAGACACAACAACTCTGAACATACCTATTTACTCTTTACTTTCTCTTTACACACTCTCTCCCTTACATGATTTTATTTCACTTTTTCTCCCCCTATGTAGATAGACATTTTCACATGATTATTTCTCCCCCTTTGACATCAATGGCAAAGGATAAAGTGTTTTGCAATGTTCTCCCCCTTTTACACTAAACCAAGATACTTGCTCTAAATACTCCCCCCTTAGGAGTACACACAACCAAATAAACAACTTTGAAAAATGACAACATATATTCCTTACTATAACAATGACACTACCTACTCCCCCTAAGAGGGAGCCACCAACACTAGTACAGATAAGAAATGAATCCATAGATCCACTGGATTGATGCATCTCCATATGCATTTAGTTCAAAGGAGGGGAAATAACCCTCAAATTCTCCCGAAGATACTCAAAAAGGATCCTTTGGAAGAGCCTTAGTGAATATGTCAGTAATCTAATCCTTTGTAGGTACATATTTAAGCTTCACCTCATTCTCCATAACCTTCTCTCTCAAAAAGTGATACCTGATTGATATATGCTTTATCTTTGAATGCATCACTATATTATTTGAAATGTTAATTGCACTTGTATAATCACAAAAGATAGAGATAGGCTCATCATACATTACTTTGATATCCTTCAATGTCTATCTCATCCACAATACTTGTGTGCAGAAAGATGTTGTTGCAATATACTCAACCTCTGCAGTGGATAAATAAATTAAATCTGGTTTCTTATTTAACCATGACACTAATCTACATCAAAGAAAGAATTCACCACCATTTTTACTTTTCTTTCCATCAACATAACCAGCCCAATCTACATCTATGTATGCACTTAATGTAAAATTAGTATCCTTAGGATACCATTAGCCATAATCTGGAGTTCCTTTTAAATATTTGAATATCTTTTTTACTATTGCAACATGTGTCTCTTTAGGATCTTCTTGAAATCTAGCCATAAGAAAAACTACATGCATGACATCTAGGCTAGTATCAGCTAGATATAGCAATCCACCAATCATAGATCTATACTTGCTCTGATCAGCCTTAGGGTATCCATCATCCTTACTCAATTTACAACCAGTCACCATAAGAGTACATACTAGTTTGGAGTCTTCCATTCCAAACTTTTTCAACATCTCTTTGACATACTTTGACTGTGAAATGAAAATTTCTTTATCTATTTGATTTATTTGTATCCCAAGGAATAAATTCATCTCCCCAAACATTGAAATCTCAAACTTTTCCTCCATCTCTTCTACAAATTTCTTACACATAACTTCATTGCCTCCAAAGATAATGTCATCCACATACACAACCACTATCTATATTTTATCCTCCTCAATTTTGAAGTAAATATTACTATCTGCAGTGCCTTTACTGAATCCTTGTATCAAATATTTTTCCAATCTTGCATACCGAGCTCTAGGAGCTTGCTTTAATCCATACAATTCCTTTTTCAATCTGTAAACCATATCCAGTTGATCCAATAACTGAAATCCTTCTTGTTGTTCCATGTAAACTTATTATTCCAACTAACCATTCAAAAAAGCAGACTTCACATCCATTTGATAAACTTTAAAGTCTTTATGTTCTACAAATTCCAAAAATATCCTGATTGCTTCCATCCTAGCCACTGGAGTAAATGTTTCCTCAAAGTATATTCCTTCTACTTGCGAGTAACCCTTACACACAAGAATTTTCTTGTTTCTACCACTTTTCCATCCTCATTCAGCTTATTTCTAAATACCCACTTAGTTCCAGTTATGTTCTTGTGTTTTTAGTCTTGGGATTGGTTCCAAAGTCTAATTTTTCTCAATCTACATAAGTTATTCTTCCATTTCCTTCATCCAATTTTCATCTTTGCATGCCTCACCCATTGTTTTAGGTTCAATTAGAGAGTAGACACATATTTACCTCAACTTCAACAAATCTTCTTCTTGTCAACACTCATTTCCTCTTGTTTCCAATGATTTGTTCTTCAAAATGGTTTCTTTTCACATACTTAGGGGTCTTAGGGGTCTTTTCTGGAGCTTCTTACTCTTCATTATGCACTTTTTTTTCTTAGATTTTTCTTGTTCTTCTTCTCTGCAATCAATTTCATTTGACACATATCTGTCTATTACAACTGAATTCTACAAATCTTCATGAACCTTAAAATTTACACTTTCAACAATATTTCTTAGCCTTTTGTTGTAACATCTATAAGCTTTTATTTTAGTAGAATATCCAAGGAAGATACCTTCATCAAACCTTGCATCAAAATTTCCTAAGTTTTCTTCATCTCTTTTGATATAAAATTTGCTTCCAAATACTCTAAAGTACTTGACATTAGGAATCCTTCCATACCACAACTCATAGGGAGTCTTTGTGTTGTTAGCTTTGGCTTGAACTCTACTAAGTATGTAAATAGAATTATGAATTTCTTCTCTCCAGTAGACTTCCAATAGGTTATCTTCTTTCATCATAGTCCTTGCAGCTTCTTGAATAGTCATGTTTTTCCTTTCAACCACTCCATTATATTGACGAGTTCTAGGGGAAAAAAAGTTCCTCTTTATTCCATGAACTTCACAAAACATGTTAAACTCATTGGAGGTGAATTATTCACCTTTTTCAAACCTCAAACATTTGATTTTCAAATCCATTTCAATCTCAACCATGGCTTTAAATACTTTGAATCTATTTAGAGCATTATATTTTTCTCTAAGAAAAATAACCCATGTCATTCTAGAGTAATCATAAATCAAAAGTATGAAATACATGTCACCTTGAAGACTTCTCGCCCTTGTATAACCAAAAATATCTACATGTATTAATTTTGATATTCCAGTAGCAGATTGCTCTTTTCCCTTATTTTTTTTCCAAATTGATAATTTTGCAAACGAAATTGATAGGCTTTGTTATTCTTGGTAGGTCTCTTATTGCTTGTACTGAACTGATTCTAACTAAATTGTCAAAATTCATGTGACACATCCTCTGGTGTCATAACCAACTGTCATTAGTCTAGGTCATAAAGCAATGACCATTAGCACCCTTCAACTAATAGATATTTCAATATGTCCTCTTACTAGTAGCAATCATGGTTTCAGACCCTTTTCTGATATCATATACTTCATCTTGAAACACAAGATTATATCCTTTTCTACACATTTTTCCAACACTCAAAATATTATTCCTTAAGCCTTTAACATAGTAAACATCTTTAGTATTATGCTTGCCATCAAAATTGATTGAACCTATTCCATAGATCTTAGCTCTTGAATCATCTCCAAAATTAACTAATCCTCCATCATACTTTTCAAGTTTAACAAACTTACTACTGTCTCTAGTCATGTGATTAGAGCAACCACTATCAACAACCCAGTAGTTCTTATCCTACTTAACATGAAAAGTAGACACCAAAGCACCTTCAACCTTATCCTTCTTCTCTGAAAACACTTTCCTTCACACAACTTTCAAAGTTAGCATAAGTAGATTCATCTTTTAAGGCTAAGAAAAATCATTCATTTTCATCAACATCTCCATAATCAGATTCATCATCAAAAATACCAACATCTTCTCTAACATAGTAACTTATTTTAATCATCTTCCCTTTGTTCTCCTTACTTTTATTGTTCACAGTTCTGATTGGACATCTTGAAGCATAGTGACTTATATTTCCACAACTAAAAAATTTGAAAGTTGGTTTACCTTTGTACTTACCAATGCCCTTTTTCATCCTTCTTACAAAGTTAGATTCCACATTATCAAGATCATCATCATCTGAATCTTCAACCTTTTCTGATTTTCCAACATTGAAAGTAGTCTCCACTTTTGTACCATTTTTCAAACCAAGTTTTCTCCTTTCAAATGAAGTTAGTGTACCAAGAAACTGATCTAGAGTAAGTATTAAAATTTGCAACTTTCTCAATAGAAAATACCTTTTCACTATAAGAATTGGGAAGAGATCTAAGAAATTTCTTTACCACTCTAGGTTCTTTGACATGTGCACCAAGATCTCTCATTGTACTTACCAACTCATCAACTCTCTACATGTAGCTTGTAATTGTTTCATCTTCAGACATTCACAGGGTCTCAAATTGTACCTTCAGATTCTACAACTTTTCTTGTTTAACTTTATCATATCCTTCATAAACGCTTTCTAACTTGTCCCAAACTTCTTTAGCAACCTTTAGATTCATGCTTTTACTAATTCAAAATTTGAAAGACTGATCAAAAGAATAAATCTTTCCTTACCATTTACTTCATGGGCCTTGATCTCATCAATTGCTCTTGGACCATTCGCAAGTGCAACATATTGAGTCTTTATTTCCTTTTCAATCTCATACCCAAAGGATGATAGATATCCTTCTATCTTTGTATTCTTGAATGCATAGGCTATGCCATCAAAATTTGGTCTCTCTTTCTTGTTCACCATCCTAGATCTACCTCAAGTGATTACGCTTTTCTCCAAGGAACCTTTCTCTAATACCAGTTTTTAATGAACAAGACAACTGAGAGGGGGGTTAATCAATTGTATCCAATTAATATATAAAACCCTCAATAGTAATCAAATCCACAAGCATACATTAAATCCTTATTATGTTATTGTGATTAATCATGAAATAAAGATAATAGAAATTGAAACAACACCATACACATGAGAACACTAGATTTACATGGAAAAGCAATGAGGGAAAAACCATAGTGTGGATTAGCTTACAATATAAGTAATTGCAAAACTGGTACAAGGGCTCACTACTAGAATAGGACACATTCTCCAATAGGGCTCACAACCAAAGCTCACTGCTAGAATATGAAAAGAAGATAGAAGATAAATGTTACATAAATAACACTATCTCAATGTGTGACCGACGGATTAGTATGGGCTGACTACACTTGATCCATGAAGATATGAAATATATTCAAGCCACTAAATGTCAATCCCAATAGAGATCATTCAACAAAACTAAACTAGGAATTCATTAAAACTTATCATATTAAAATACAAAATCTTTAGAAATAACATTTCTAATCCATTGAAACTTATCCTATTGGGGGAGTGGTGTCGCATTGATGTGGAATGACAACCCTTTCCCAATCCTATAGATAAATGAGCCTATTCCAATCGATTCTATTGAAAAGAATCGATGAAATTGTTGATAGATGTGTGATGAAACATGAATTAAATGCTAAATAATCATGATGCAAGATATTTTAACATGTAGACTAATATGATTTCTATAGATGTATGCAAAGCTAATCCAAATGGATTTTAAGCTAAAAATATTCAAACCCTAATTACCAAATAAGCTAAATGGGTGAATCTATGTTATTATGGAAATCATTAATGGAAAGTAAGCTAATATGTAAGTAAATTAAGCTAAAATGAGGTTAAATGTGAGTGCAAGTGCAAGTGATTTTAACAACATAAGTCTGATGTTAAAAGATGGATCCATTTGTCTCCAAATAGTGACATATTTATAGGAGGACAAATGAGAAATGAAGGGTTGAGATTAAAAGGTTAATCAATGGTTAAGGATGAAGGAAAGATGAAACATGGATCATGGATTCTCATCAATGGATGAGAATCAATGATCACATGGATCAAGGAAAGAATCAAAGGCTCATATTCTTTCAAACAAACACACTTTTAACTTGCACAAGTAGTCTTGTAAGTTAACTTGCACATGAATTCTTGTAAGTTTGTTGCAAAAAAGGAATATTACCCTTTTCAAATGAATGAAGAAAGAGAATAATCTTTGGAATATTCTCATGGGCGAGGGAAATAGATATCTAGCAAATTGAATCAATGTTTTAATGTGCAAAAGGAGAAAGAATATTCTATGGGAATATTCCTTTTGGAGGTATGTGCAAAGGAGGAATATTCCCTTGCAAGTGGGGGGAGTTAGATTGATTAGTAATTGATAAGTAAACAAAGGTTTAGTTATGAAATAAGAAGAATTAGATGATATTCATTAAATAAAGTGATTTAATGAAAAAGAGGAAAGTGAAATTATATTTAATTAAATAACTTAGAGTTATTTAATTAAATAAGAAGACTTAGGGACTTAAATTAAATAATTAGATTTATTCAATTTAATGTGTCGAAATGTTAGCATGAAAGGGGGGAATTAACTTGATTAAATTAATTAGGTTAATAGATGAATATGATGCAATTAATTAAATAGCTAGGAAAATTTAATTAATTAAGTGAAAAGAGGATGGATTTTAGGAGGAAACGATGTTAATATATCTGACTCGTGTGCATGATATCATTCAAGACATTTTTAAATGTCTACATTTTTTCCATATTTGAAGCAATGTACTTGTTGCATTGGTTCAAAGATTGATGGTGATTTCAATGCTAATTTCACAAAAATGGATATCGATGATCTCTTTGAGATGTTGATAGCCAAGATAAAGTTGATTGATCTGATTGATTGATTGATGATAGTATTGAGAAAATAATGCAAGGATTTTGTTGAATAACACTAGGATTGTTAGGGAATAATATAGCCCAATGATGGTTGATTTGATAGATTGATCAAGATTTGCTAGCAAGGCCAGGAACAAAATTCATTAGATTATTTGATATTGATATGATTGAAAGATGGTTGGTTTCCCCCTCGAGAGATCGATTAGAGAAAAAGTGTTTCAATCAGGCTCACGATAGGTGAAAATCAGAGTTATGCTTGAGATGCTTAAGATTTAAAGTTGTTTTTGAATCAAAGGATTGTAACTTTTTCAGATTTTTGAGCTAAAGATGATATAGATGCCCCACTATGCCCCAATAGAAGAGGGATTGTTGGTGAAGAAGATGAAAAATAGTTCTTGCAAATCTTAGATGTTGATGTAGATAGATTTCATGATGTAGAAATAGTCATCGGCTACGGGTAGCCTCATGTATATTTTGATATATCACACACATTTGATACTTGGATAGAAATGTTAGTAAAGATAGAAGAATAAGAAGAATAAGATGGATGGATTGACCACTGATTTTGAGATTGATTCAAAATTCCAACAAGTCCATGATGCATCAAGAATTTATTAGAGATGGTGATGATGATGATGATTTGCTCATATCTTGGGATTGGGATTTTTCATCATTCCTTATTTTTGATATAACACATAGACATGATGCATCAAGGTATTAATAACCAGCATGGCATTCTATCTAGTGTAATGGACTTTGACTCTACAAATAGATAGGATAGTTCTTGTTCATACCTTCACATATGAAAACCTCATTGGAATGTAAGTTAGAATCTTAGAATACATTGGACCAAATCATATGCAATAGTCAACAATTTACTCCAAACAACATCCCTACACACAACTAAGCAAGTATACTCCAAGATTATTTTACAAGAATACCCACAAGAACAAAAAACAAAAGATAATGATTAATGCCCTATTCCTTTCTCTCTAAATCATCTTGATAGAAATCATAAAGAGGTCCTTGGAATGAGTCATTAAGATAAATCATAAGAAAAGATCAAAGACAAACAGTCAGTGTTATCGATATCTCTTGTCATTTTAATTTAGCTAAGTTGATTTTTGATGTTGATGTCCATCGCATGAAGGATGAATCCTAGGACATGTTGATTAGATGGTTTGATTAGGATAAGGTTTAAGATAAGTTAGTGATATAAAATTTATTGACACATTTACCTATGATCTAGACTTTATATTTCGACACTTAGGTTCTCACTTTACAACTTGTGATACTTGTTTTTTTTATTTTCCCAAATATTGAAGATGACGATCAATTTATTATGGGTGAAGGTTTATTGCGAGTGAAAGCGAAATGTGATGGATGGTTTTGGGTTTTTTGGAATATTTCAATGTTTTTGGTATTTTAAAAATGTTTTGAGGATGTTTTTGATATTTTTGAAATTTTATGTGAATTTTTTGGTTTTCTATTATTTGAGGTTGTTTAGGGTTTTTCTCTAAGATGTTTGATGTTGTTTAGGTCTTTTGAATGTTTTCTATTGTTTTGGGCTTTTTAAATTTTCAAATGTTTGTGTGTTTTCTAAGTTTTCTAAATTTTTAAGGTTTTTCTGATATTTTAATTTTTAGGGGTTTTCCAAGTTTCCGACCAAGAACCTAACCTAAAAGACCTATCGTAGGGGCCTCAGGGGCTTATCAAAGATTAGCCTTGCCTACGTTATACACGCAGAGACCACATAGTTCAAATGACTTGACTTATTGAAGATGAGAAATGAACAGTTGATGAAATGGTAGTTTATTATGATGGACTCCTAAAGGATTGACCTAGGGTGTCTTGGGGGCACATTAATGATGGCCTTGGCTACGTTCAAGCTTAGATACCCGTAGTTCGACAAAGGTACTATTTTTGGATTGATGTTTTTACCTTTTTAGGGATTTCAATGTGTTTTGGATGTTTTGGATTTTGACTTTACAATTTTTTGAATGTTTTTAGATTTTAGCTATACAAAAAATTTGGATGTTTTTGGATTTCTGATGAGATTTTGAGATAAACGATACCTAGATCATGATTTCAATGTCACGTTGTGAGATATAAGACATGGATCAAGAGTTTTTGAAACCATAGTGCAATAACCCACCCCCAGTGTCTAGTAATACTTCATAGTGTAATGGACAAACCAAGATAGGTAATGTATATGCGAAGAGTTCAAGACATTTTTATCATGATAGATGTGGGCCATGGGACTTCATGAGATAAAATGGAAAAGAGTCTGTCAAGAGATTGCCATGAGTAGAGTTGAAGTATACACAAAATCTTTCTCAAGATCAAGATAAAGTGGAATATCTGGATGAATCTGGATTGGATGGATGAAGGGAACAATGGATTTATTATGAAAAGGATGAGATGCTTCTATCTGAGAAGGATCATATAGATGCTTGATTCTACTCATTATGCCTGTTTGCCAGGTTTTCATCATAGTACTTTCCCAAAGTGCCATCGTAGTGTTTTTCACTGGAGGATGCATTTTATTTTTACTATTTTGCTGATTTTATTTTTATTTTTATTTTTTGGAAGCTTTACCCTCATGTTGAACCACCTGGTGGTACTGATGTAGAGGCCACTGTCATAACATGCCAATGATATACTTCTTGAAGAAGCTACTTTGCTAAGATACGAGCACTTGAATGCAACCTTGAAGAACTTTGATTTTCCTTGTTGGTACTAGAATTAACCTTTTCTATGTGCACACATCACAATAAAGTTCCTTTATAATCCTTATGATGAAGGGTAGCTACCAACATAAGATCAATGCAAGAATTAGATATTGTGAATGGAGTGTATGGTGTCATGCATGGAGGAGTATGAGATGAATTGGTAGATAGTTTGGAACCTTTGACTATCCAAACTTGGGAAGATGAGCGATGATGGATGGGGATGGAGGTTTGAGTAGAATTAGGACCAACCATTGGATATACTTTGTCCCTTGCTTTAGAAGCCTACTTTTGTATTTGAGGACACTTTTGATGGATACACTTCTGTTTTTGCATTTTCCCCATAGTTTCTTTGACTAGTGGAGTTTTGGAGGGATGATTTTCTTTATTTTTATTTTGTATCCATTTATTCTTGGCGTGTCCTTTTTTATTTATTGCTACATTTTCTTTGATGATCTTTTCCTTTCTTAGATAGAATTTCTTCTTTTTATGTTGGTCCTAGTTTGTGTATGAGATGATGGGTGAATTCCAACTCATAATACAACTAGTTTTAGGGTAAACAATATTTTCATCATAAGGATCCTTCATGTGCTATATGTTGATGTTTGTTGTAGACAAGATTGCCCTTGACATTGTAAAGGTTTTATCAATACCTAATCCTTTTCCTTGATAATGTATCATCTGATCTATAGCCACTTAATATGACTTCTCATGAACACATCCATGGTAGAACCTGTTAAACTTCATGGGAAGATGTGCATCAGATAGGACTCATTATAGGAAACCTCCATACACATGATGTTAAACTCTTTTATATGGTCCATAGTACTTCCTCTCCCTTTGTATTTATCAAATTTTGGGATTTCAAAACTGGGAGGGAATGGTGCCATTGCAATGTTTTGATCGAATGCATATGAGCATAAGTTTTTTGTATGGGGTTTCTTCATTTTTCCCATTCAGATATCCTGCATTTTGTATGTTCATGCCTTGAGTTGAGATGCCATATCATCATATGGACTTGGTGGAGGAACATATGTTGTGTATTGTGGGATGGTGGATGAAGTGTATGTGGTATTCTGATATGATGAGGTGTTTTATGTTGTATATGGTGGTGTAGGATAAAGTGATGATGGTGGATGCTTATATGTTCCTAACGTGTTTGTATTGGTGATATTTGGTTGAGGGTTATAGTATAAACCCTACTATTTCTGTTTCTATGTAAGAAATTATTGTTGTTGGGAATACTGTTGAGCTTGTTGTTGGGATTTCTACTATTGTTGGGTTACTAAGGTGGCTTGTTGTGCTACTAAGGTTGTTTGGTGTGCTTGTTTTTTTTGTTGGTCAACTAGGGCTTGATATTGGGCTTGTTGTTGTTGTTGTGCTGCTAATTCTTCTTGTTGTTATTGGTATTGTCATTGTTTTTGAGCTATGAAGGCTACTTGTTGTTGTTACTATTGTTGTTGTTTTGATGCTAAGGCTACTCCATGTTGTTGCTACTATTTGATTGCTTGTTTTAAAGCTAGGGCATGTGCTTGCAATATATGATGGGTTGGTTGTTGGGACATCTGCAATGGGTTTCGGGTGTTTATGTTTTGAGTGGGCTATGGGTTGTTGATGAGAGGTTTGGGGTTCCCTTGGTTTAACCTTCCCTGCAAGATTGTGGATTGAGATTGAGGAATGTAAGTTTGAGGTCCCATTTTATTTTTCATGGTGAGAGGGACCATGGGGAAAGATGATGATGCCATTAGATATTACAATGGTAATGACATATGAGGACCTTGAGTCCATTGATTTAAAAGGTTTCCTTGACCAATGTTTTGGGGATTTCCTTATGTTTGGGATGTGGTCAAGGTATTATCTTGTTGATGGGGTTTGTGACCAAGGGGTATTTTTGATTTAGGTGAATCATAGATGGGTTTGATGTGGATGGTGGATTAACTTAAATAGTTTGGGTAACCAGTTGTTTTGATGTGTCAATTATATTTTTGGAACCACTTGTCAAGGGTTGACTTGGTGTGAGAGTGTTAACCTTCCCTTGTTTTCCTACTTGAGGCACTTGGTCCACATTACCTTGTGTAATGCTAGGCACACTTGGGGTATTCTTGGTGATGGATGAAGATGGTTGCACTCAAAATTTCAAGGTTGTTGTGAAATCATGGAATGTAAGTGGTTTTCCAGATGTTGGTGTCCATCTTCTATTTTGGGGAAGGTTGGAAATTAATAGAATGGTCATGTTGTGAATACCCACAATTTTGTTTGTTCCTAGACATGAAGTGAGACCAAGGTTGGTTCCTATCCTAGTTGCAATACTAGATGTTAAGGGCTGACTTGGCACAAGGGATGGAGTTGGTTGATTCATAGATTGTGTTAAACCTTGTGTCAAGTTTTGTGTGAGAAAAGTAGGAGCCAAATTTTCTAAGGTTTGATGATCTTGTTTATACTCAAGGGGTTTTTCCTTAGTAAGCTCAAGTGGGTTGTTTGTGACATCTTCTACCTCAAACCTCAACAAATTTTGTCATTATTGTGAGGAGGTAGATTGGCTCCTTGAATAAAATTCTTGAGGGTTGGTATCAATGATGGTAGATGAGACTTTGGTTTTCTCCATGATTCTCTTGTGTTGTGATCTTTTCTTTACCATAAATTTTGGGTCACTTATTGGAGAGTTGTGTTGAGATTTGTAATGTTTGAACTCTCTAGTTGACTCAAATTTAGGTAGAAGGGAAGTTCTAATTCATTTTGGAGAAATGGTGATAATGAGAGATGAAAAGGTGAATGAAATGGGGAGTGATCTTTGTAAACATTTTGGGATAACACTTTTGACTTAAATATTTGATTATTTGATGTTTGGATAAAGGATGTTTATGAACTTGTGAATCTTTAGGGTAGACTTGTGACCTTCAAGATAAACTAATTCAAAGATGATAAATAACCTAACCAAATTCATTGAAAATGATTAATTTCAGATACAAAGTAGCTAAGTTAGGGTTTGGGTTGATTGATGTCTAAGTCTAAAGTGTTGGTGTGTTCAAAATTTTGCAAATTTTGGTGAAGTGAAGTTTGAAATTTGATGAAGGGGTGGATGAAATGTTTGACCCAATTTTGACCTAGAATGAACCTTTGTTTTCCAATACCAAGGTAGTGATAAATATGCTATACCTCTAAAGTGATCAAACCCTAAGGAATCAATTATTTTGGTAAAATAGAACTCAAATGGTTTTGGAAATAAGACTCAATTATTTTGACAATAGCATTTGGACTCAATGTTTTATAATGTTTTCCTTATATGATAGTGAGCATAAGGTTAGGTTGTTCAAGCAAAGTGATCAAACACCAAATGGTCATGTGGGGTTCAATTTGTCCTTTTTTCTTGCTTAAGTGAGTTTCCTTTTACCACAAACACCTATCTTGATTAAGTTTTAAACTAAATTTCTATGTCAAAAACATCATAAATCTCACAAAGTCCATTTTGTGAAAAGATGAAGTTAAGGGCACAGTTACCTAGGTTAACTTTGGGAAATATGGATTGAGATGTAAACCAAAGTATTTAAAAGTCTTTAAGAATAAATCCTTATGACAAGCATCAATATCAAGGTTTTGTCAAAGGGAATCCATACTTAGACCAAAGGGTTTGAAATTTTGAAAAGACTTTGTTGATGTTTGTTTTCAATTTTTTGGAACCACGCAAAGTATTAAACTGACTCACAAGCATTTACCACCCTAGGTTTATAAGATACTACTTGTTGAATCCTCACTTGGATTTCTCCAAACACTAGGAAAATGTGAATAGTTAAAGATTTGGTGACACTAGCTCCCCCTTACATGGCACACACTTCTTGGGTACATCAAATCTCAAATCCTTAAGATCCACAAATGTGAAAGATTTTTCTATTTCTACAATGAATAGTAAAATGTGGGGTTGCTTCGAAATGACCGTTCCTGCACCAAAAAGCATGAAGGTTTTTTGGATTCTAAATAATTAGTTCTTAGTAAGGACTTTCATTCAAGTTGGCCATACACATGACAATATTAGCTCAAGATTATTTCAATCAAGAGGCCTCCTAGTCCCTTCCTAAGAAAGGATTTTGACATTTCATGCAGACACTAGGGGTGGCACTTGTCGATATGACACATCCACACCTGTTCTTATGACTTTTGTCACAAACACATTTTTTATATAGTACTTCAAAAGAGATTTTCTTTAGCTCGTTATCGCGTGGGTCATTCCCACCTTTTGAAGTAGGTTGGTAGGCCCTCTAAAGGTATAGAAAAGCAAGGAAGTACTTTTTTTTTTTATCTTCTAGATTGCATGAAGCGCAAGGAGAGATCATACACAATGCCTTTTCCTCACACTAGCATGGGGTTCATTTTAAATCCAAATCAAAGTATGTGGGTGTTTATACAAAATGTCAAAGGAATGCTTTTGATTCTCAAGATTTTTGAGTGGTGAGAGAGAAGAGCATACACATTCAATGATGAAAATGAAGACCATAAGACATGGAAACCACTTGTTAATTTTAACCCTGAAAACAAAGGTAAGTTCATTTTAAGCACCAAATTGGGTTTGAGTTTGCCTTGTTCAATTTTAATCCAACAAACAAAATGATGCGAGGGTTCAATTTTAAGCAGATTGAATGATTATTTTTAAACCCAATTGAAATCTATTGTGGTCCTAAAGCGTGAAAAAAAAAGCATCATAAAGTGGGTTATAATTGCCCCATAAGTATAAAAACGCTTGTTACAATAAGTTTTAAATTCCTTTTTCTTCAATTAAGTGCTCCATGCTCTTCAAACCTATAATCCATGTTCTAAATGTTAGATGAAATCAAGAATACAATAAGATGTTAGGGTTTGATAAATTATTAAGCATTAAAACCCTACAACCTAGACCAAGTTGTAATGTGATTTGAATTTATGTGCAAAAATGAAAAATTAACTCCACCAAAATTGAAAAAACCTATACCATTGCATAGAGAATGAAATTCTACCCCATTTTAAAAAAGAATCGAAAAAGACCTCTGCATGACCAAGCTATGAACATTTTAAAATAGATTGTAAAAGCATGAAAAAAATAGCATCACTATAGACATATAGCAATGCCTTTGCAAATTGTGACACTTTTTTTAATTATGACAACACTTTTTTCAATTATTGCAATGCCCTTGTAATTATTGCAAGGTTTTTTTCAATTATTACAACACCTTTACAATAGCGTTTCTTTGGTGAAGAATAGCATTGTTCTGGTGAAAAACAACATCGTTTTAGCTTCCAAAAGCATCACTCTATCCCAAAAACCTGCAACTCATGGAGTTTTTAAGAAAAAATAATCAAAAAAAGTTAGTAAAGCCCTCCTTCTAGTGCCAAAATGTGATTGAAAGATTAGTATGGGCCAACTACACTTGATCCATGAGGATACAAAGTATGTTTGAGCCACTAAACGTCAATCCCAATAGAGATCATTCAACAAAACTAAGCTAGGAATCCATTAAAACTTAGAATATTAAACTATGAAAGCTTTAGATATAACTATTCTAATCGATTGAAACTTATCCTATTATAGGAGTGGTATCGCATTGATATGGAATGGCGACCCTTTCGCAATCTTGTGGATAAATGAGCCTATTCTGATTGATTCTATTGAAGAGAATTGATGAAACTGTTGATAGGTGTGTGATGAAACACAATTTAAATTCTAAATTATCATTATGCAAGCTATTTTAACATGATGTAAACTAAGATGATTGCTATGGATGTATGCAAAGCTAATCTAAATGGATTTTAAGCTAAAAAGATTCAAACCCTAATGATGAAATAAGTTGAATGGGTGCATCTATGTTATTATGGAAGCCATTAATGGAAGCTAAGCTAATATTCAAGTAAATTAAACTAAAATGAGGTTAAATGTGAGTGCAAGTGCAAGTGGTTTTAATAGAATAAGTTTGATGTTAAATTATGGATCCATTTGTCTCCAAATAGTGACCTATTTACACGAGGACAAATGAGAAATGAAGGGTTGATATTATAAGGTTAATCAATGGTTAAGGATGAAGGAAAGATGAAACATGAATCATAGATTCTCATCAATGGATGAGAATCAATGATCACATGGATCAAGTGAAGAATCAAAGGCTCATATTCTTTCAAACAAACACACTTTTAACTTGCACAAGTAGTCTTGTAAGTTAACTTGCACATGAATTCTTGTAAGTTTGTTGCAAAAAAGGAATATTCCCCTTTTCAAATGAGTGAAGAAAGAGAATATTCTTTCGAATATTCTCATGGGTGAGGGAAATAGGTATCTAGAAAATTAAAACAAAGTTTTAATGTGAAAAAAAAGAAAGAATATTCCTTTTGGAGGTATGTGTAAAGCAGCAATATTCCCTTGCAAGTGGGGGGAGTTAGATTGATTAGTAATTGATAATTAAAAAAAGTTTTAGTTATTTAATTAAGGGGAAATAGATGATATTCATTAAATAAAGTGATTTAATGAAAAGGGGGAAAGTGAAATGATATTTAATTAAATAAGACTTAGGGACTTAAATTAAATAATTAGATTTATTCATTTTAATCAGATGAGATGTTTAGCATGAAAAGGGGGAATTAACTTGATTAAATTAATTAGGTTAATAGATGAATATGATATAATTAATTAAATAGCTAGGAAAATTTAATTAATTAAGTGAAAAGAGGAATTATTTTAGGAGGAAATGATGTTAATATATCTAATTCAAGTGCATGATATCATTCAAGACATTTTTAAGTGTCTACACAATGCAACAAAGAATCCACCACAATTACTTTAACACTTTTGCAGCCTTGTTTGAAAGATTGTGGATGCCTTTAGCTCACTACCTTCAGAAGTCCAATACTTTGAAGTTCACACTGCTCTTCTCAAATTCACATCCTACACTTCTACAATTCACACCACATTCATCACTTATATCTCTCTCATATCTATCTTAAGATATTCCAATAACACCACTCTTATTTATATCATCCTCAACCTTGAAAACCTTCTCCAAGTTTGGAAACACATCATTTACATTTACAATTTCAAATTAGGTCAGCACCCAAACATTCCCATGGTGGATAGGAATGAAGGAAACCCACTTAAATCCTTAGTTAGAACCCATTTTTTTCTTAACACACCTCAACACACTTCCACAAACTTCGAAGCTACTTCACAAGTAGTGTTAACACTAGTTCATTTGTTACCCTTGCTAAACACCATATAACTATTGGGTACACACTTCCCACTTAATCAAGATGACATGTGGACCACACAAATATATTTTACATGATCTAGAACAATCCATGAACCAATTGAGATCCAACAAATATTTTTTCCAAAATTGCATCATAGAAATACTTCAACCTAGAACATCCAGTTAACCTCATACGCACTTTGATGCATGAAACACATATTGTACTACACTAAATCATGAGAAATATTGAATTTTGAAAGATACAATAAACATAAAAAAACTTCCCAAATCTGCACATTGTGAAACCAAATTACGGAGAAATGCAGAGAAAATACATTTCTCCCAAACCACAACAAACAACACTGAAAATCTAATTCACACACTGGTGAACATATCTCCCTCTACACAACAATCCAAAAACCCAAACTCTAGATATAGCAACTATTGACAACCTTGAACAATATATCAAATCTGCATAGGTGTAACATCAACACAAAAGAAACAGTGAACAAATCTTGAAGCACATAATGAACATTTGCACAACATTGTTTTCTCTATCTATCAAATTTTCTCAATTGGAAACCAAACACTAGAGACACCATCTTAGCACATTAATTCATTCTAGAACATCTCTAGAAATTTCAACATAAATATAGCTTCATGTACTCACAACACTTCCTCAATATCTCAACTATACATGCACAAACTACAACAAACTATTTTTCCCTTTTTCACAAATTTCTTAATATCCTCGACATCTCCATCATGCAACAACCTTCCTCAACACATAGTTGACATCAATGACAATGCATTCATATTTGCAACACTTAATGTAGTCTTGTCATCTTGACATGTACACATCTCTTGGAATATTGGGTCTATAATGGTGTTATTTCATTTACAGTTGTATAGCTTATCTCTCTCATAGAAAGATCTTGGTTATTCAATATATTTCAGATTTCTAACATGGTGTCAGAGCTTAGATTTTGAGAGTTTGAGTACTTGGATTCTTTATTAAGAAATTGGAGTATTTGTATGATCTTGTAAATTCTCATATACTCTTCTCTTGTGTTTCAATATGATCTGGAGAATCAGAAAGGAATTATGAAGATCTATTAATCCTATATTTGGATGTGTGTTTTTGGTGAGATTTAAGGATTGCAACTATTCTAGCTATAGTGGCAATATTTTTTATCATCTCATTGCATTTAAGAGGGTTGAGAAATTCAAATTTGGCCTTTATTTCACTCAATGTCCACCATATGACACAATAGCAAATAAGGTTTTGAAGCTCAGATCTGGTGAACATCTTTTTGCAAGAGAATTTTCGGCCAAAACATACCTTATCATTACGTTCAGGAGGCTAAGAAGACAAATTTTGACATAAAATTCACCCATATTTGGAGTCGAGAGCCATCAAGGTAAAAAAATCCATGAGGGTTGTATAGCCCCCCAGCTATAGGTTGTATGATTTTTTCATTAAAAAATCATGAAAAAATTTAATCTAGCACTTTTTTATAAACAAATTAAAAAAAATTAACAAAGCACATAATGCTTTGATTGTTGTGCTTTGAATGTTGCACTTAATCATTGGGCATAAAATCCCCAAGCACTAAGGTGCTTAGGTGCTAGCATTGGGCCTCCAACCCACAATTTTTTTTAAGACCACAGTGCTTAAACATTAGCTACTAGCGATATATAAATCATCGTGGGCTCCTAAACTACAAACCACCAATGGTCTCTACAAACTGCTAAGGAATTTTTCCACCTTTCTACCCATCCACTTCCCAAGCATTTCCCAGTGGCCACCTCCACCAGTGGCTCTACCCACGGGCCGCTAGGGGCCCACCAAGGCTCTCAAATAGGCCAAATTTGGCCTTTTTTTAAAATTGGCATCTTTTTGCCATGGTGTCTATTTTCTAAAAATGATATATCATTGAAAATATGGAGATAATAAATTTCCATCCATAGAGGTATGGAAAAGAAATTTTTTTATTTTATTTTGGGTATTATAGGTTGAAGTTGTTGCATTTTTATTCAACATGCCATAACTTTTGCTCCAGAGCTCTATTTTTCAGAAATAAATAGGCATTAGAAAGTTATTGACGAGAACGACACAGCTATAAGGATAATTTTTCTACATTTTATCTCAGGTTCATTTTGTATTAGAATTTTTAATTTTGTCTATTATGAGCCTATTGAGCATTGTATTTTGGAAAAGGCTTTGTAAACATACTAATCATAAAGGTCCAACATTGTAATATCTTAGAGGGGTGATTTTTGAGACTAGTGGAAAGGGCGTGTGTCTCTTGATGTCTATATTTTTATTCACTCAAAGTGACTTTTTGATCAATCTTAGGGGATTATACATGAAATTTTTAATTAGAACTAAGATAAAGTTCTATTTATTGGGGGGTTAATCATGTCTCTTAAAAATTATTTCTCTCCTTTTATTGTAAATTTCACTTCAGAGAAATATTTGTCTTGGAAACAAAAGAGAAAGAAGAATTACCTTGACCATGATCTACTACCCTATCTCCTTGGACTTGTTTATGATCCAAGTGACTATGATTAGAAAAATGCATGGTTTAATAATAATGGCATGGTATATGGACTAATATTTCCTACTATTTCTAAGGATATTCTACATCATGTAGAACACACTGAGTGCTCTTTCACCACTTGGACCATCATCCAATAGTTGTATGGAGACATTGGATCTTCATTTGAAACTGATGCTTCCTACGAGAACCAAGCTATTATGGATGATATTGAGACTTATTTTTCCCCATCTTGTGTGGATGATCAATTCATTGATACCCCATCAACAATACATGTTGTAGATTCAAATCCCAAAGATTGTTCTTTGAGAGACTTTAGTAATTCATTGTAGTAGGGTCATTTATGTCTTTTGGATTTAGTCCATTGAGACCAATTTCTACTAGAAATCTCTTCTTTGTTTGTAGTGTCCCTCACTTCAGATCTAGATGATAGTATTGAGGACATATGTCTTCTCTTTGAGGACAAATCTCTGGTCCTTGCATTTTTTCTACTAAAGAGTTTAGTGTTGCTTCTTCAAAATATTTCAATGACTTCTTACAATAGGACACCCATATTCTTCTTGATTCAACTTTTTGGGATGATCACTTGATAGGTATTTCAGGCTTGTTTGTGGAGTCTCACATTTAATATTTTGGAGGACACATTGGAGGGGTTATCTCTCCTCTTTGATGTTATTCATTGCACAATTATTTTAAAACCATCATCATATTTGGATTGTGTTCTACATCAATCTCTAGGCGATTCTAATTTTTCATCTTCAACAATGTGACCTAGAATGCCTTATTTGATTGTGACTACTTTCAACATTGACATAGGGATACTTGAGATGATTTAAAAGAATTCATACATATTACACTTTCTTCCTACATATTCCTTTTAGGACCTAGGAGATAGCTTGCACACACCTTTGATTTTTTTCTTCTTAAGGGGAGGAACATTGTTCAATGATTGTGGACCATCTTCTCCATCTAATCTTGAGCATCTACCATTAGATCTTTTTGGGGGATTTATTTTTCCTTCCACTTCATTTCTCTCTATTATGGGGGACATACTTCCTTTTTTTGGGATGGGGATTCTTCTTTTGTGGGGGGATTTTATATGTACATGGGTACCTAACATGGCTTCATTTATCAAGACCCATCATATTTTATATCCTCCCAAGCTAAGCTTAAGGGGGGGTGTTGGTGTAGGTTTTTATTTTCCTAGTGGGTTAAATTATTTTCCCTTAGTCATAGGTTTTTCCTACAATTAATTAAGCTTGATTAGGATAATAAATTGAGTTTATCATTCATTTACTAGGAGATAAGTGATGTTGTGTCCCCTTCCTTAAAGGATGGAACACTTTCCACTTTTGGGTGGCCATCTCCACTTTTAGTGGTTAATTCCTATTGGTTGGATTTACCACCTCCATCATCTCCTTATTTTTATATAAACTCACTACCTATCTTGTATTTTAATATACTCTCTTACATTCTTGCATTCTATTGC
The DNA here is from genome assembly GCA_007115665.2 of Sequoiadendron giganteum. NCBI lineage: Eukaryota > Viridiplantae > Streptophyta > Pinopsida > Cupressales > Cupressaceae > Sequoiadendron > Sequoiadendron giganteum. Next base: position 270,487,315 of record CM021107.1, read on the forward strand.
ATACATGTACATTGATGCATGTAGTCACTATTTTGCATATTTTCTTTGAGCTCCTAATGCAATCTTGTCATTTTGACATTTGCACATCTCTTGGAATATTAGGTCTATAATTGTGCTATTTTATTTATAGTTTTATACCTTATGTCTCTCATATAAATATCTTGGTTATTCAATCTATTTCAGATTTCAAAAATGGTACTAAAGTTTATATTTTGAGACTTTTGAGTACTTGGATATCCTATGATGTATATCATGTTGCATTGAATCTCGAGTAGCCATGAATGTAGTAACACAAATATTAAAAAAAAAAAAAAATAGATGGAGGAGATGGAAAAGAGGGATCAAAAACTTGATCAAATGTGAGAATACCCAAGTTCAAGTAGCCAAAGGTATTAAAATCATGGTCTACACTAGAATTATGATAAAAAATTAAAGGATCAAAGCCATCATTAGGATAAAAATATGCAAAGGTGTGTAATCAATATGCAAAGGTGTGTAACCAATATGCATGATCATCCATCCTAGTAGCAATAATTTATCTAATATCCAAGTATCTAATGATAATTGAATCGGGAGTGAATTCCATATTCTTCCTTGCTCCACCATGGGCAATCTAATACATGGAAAGAAGATTATTTGATAAATGAGAAACACACAAAACATCATTGTTGAAAGTGTCATCCCCAATATCAATAGATCCCTTTCCAATTACACTCATGTATGTATTCTTGAAGGCTTAAAAGAAGAGAAAATAGACTATGAAGATTACATATGATGAGATGTTCTTGAATCTAGAAGCCATCTCCTTGATCCAAGACCTGTACAAGCACAAAGAGATTTTTCTTTATTTTTATCTAATGTAGAAGAAAAATTGCATGATATTTTTTCTTACAATGATCCCACAATAGTGCTTTACAATTTTTGGCCAAACTAGACACTAAAATTATTATTTTTAACTAAATATTCACATTCGGGCACCTATAGCGGCTAAACCGTGAGTAATTTGAAGATGATGCAAACTAGAGTCTCGTCAAATTTTGTTTGTAGATTCTAAAAATATTTTGTTCAAAATTTTTGGAATCAGATCGCACTTCTTTGTCCATCTCCCACGAAAGCTGGTTTTTTTTAGAAAACAACATTTAAAAAAGTGATGCACACCGTATAATGCATAAATTATTTTTTGATGAAGGATAAAATTCTAATTCTTTTGAATTTAGATTTGTAACTCTGATATCTATTGCTTCCACTTGGTTAGATAGTTTTTTATTGAATATTTTTTCTTTAATCAAGTTTCGAAGTCAAACCAATTACAATTCAGACATTGTGCAACCGTATAATGCATAGCTTTTTTTGTATATATCGAAATTAAATTTTATTTTTTTTGTTGGATTAAGGACTTCAATATCTAGTGCACTCATATTTTTCATTTTTTTTTTATAATCTGCTATTTTTCCACATGTGTAGAGCAAAGACCTTCATTTTTTATGAAAATCCTATGTTTAATAAAACTAAAAAACAAATACATAATAAAACAAAAACATATTAAAATTATATTCATTGGATAGCTCGTTCTGAGGACTACCATAATCATTTCAAATAAATTTTAAATGAATTCATTTGATTCCCCAAAAGGTAAATCAAAAGTGATTTTTTTATTAGCATTTTGATAGGTGTAAAGGAGACTTTTTTATAGGTATGGTTTAAAACTAGCGAGGTTCTATCCAAGGGAGTTTGATATAAGGTGGTTTGATCAAATCCTCTTCAATTGGAATCCTTAAAATGGAAATTTTTAAGGCTTAAATCATTATATTTTCTAAAAATATTTGATTTTAGCAAAAATCAGTTCCTCTCAGAAATTGTAAACCAGCTTTGTGGGATCACCCCTTATTAGATTGTTTTGAATGAGAAGAAAAATTGCATGATATTTTTCCTTATTAGATTTTTTTGAATCAGAAGAAAATAAGTTGACTCAAACATTTTGGAAGGTAGATCAGTGTGGTTCTTCTTAAGAAGATGTTTTGATTCATAAATCTCCTTCTTATAACAATATTTTTCTTAATGTACAATCTTCTTTCAATATATACAAGTAGGAATATCCTTCTTAGATAATTTCTCTTTGGAAAAGGATTTTTTATGTGCTTGATTTGAATTTGGATTATTCTTTGATTTCTTCTATTTCTTATTAGATTGATCTGACTCTTTCAGTTGACTAACCAACAATGTGTTAGGATTGGGAAATTCTCACATTTTCACCAACCTCCATCTACTTATCTCCTAGTCCCCACAAAAATTTGTTTCACATCAATATTGTGATCAATACACATTAGAGATATTTGTGTGACAAGATCCATTCCACAATCCCATAAATATGGCCTTTTGTATACAAATATTCCCCTAATCATAATAGAGAAAAAAAAAAAAGCAATTGATCTATGTGCCTTTGAGTTATTCCTCAAGCTTTATCTTTATTTTTCATTGCCATTTGTCATTTCATCGTTCAGCTCCATTATCATTTCATGCCTAGCCAAAATATAGCAGATCTGCTTCTCATATCATGGATAATTGCTCCTTATCAGAGAGACCATACACATATCATCCCAACCACATATCCTTCATTTGAATATTTCTTGCAATATCAGGGAGACATGAGCTAGGTCACATCGATCAAAAGGCCCCAAAGATAAAAAGACTACAAAATTGGGAGGACAATATCTATCGTCTCACTGATGAGGGCCCATCAACATAAGCAAAGCAAATAGAGAAAAATTTACAAGTCATGTCGAGCTCAAAAATCACACTGAAGGAAGCCCCATCGGCGAAAAACACACATACTCCTACTGATAAAACTAAAGGGTTGTTGTGTCAAGGAGACATATATCATCAGCTCGAATCCCTCAGATCTCATCAATCGTATGGGTCACACCAATAAAGGAAGTTTTGGGGAAAGTATTTTTGATTCAACCGAATGGACAAAGCGATGGAAGAAACATATCAGAGAGCATGTATGATCATATTGTATCCCTCAGGTCTCTCCAATGATAAAATTCACATCAATGAGAATGATTTCAAGGAAAGTCTCACCAACTCTTCCCAACTAATAAAGCAATAAAGAAAAAACATCAGGGAGACCAAAACACATCAGCAAAGCATCTTATTTTCTTTGTGATGGGTCATGTCATCCTGATGGTGATAAAGAATGGCTTATACTTATTATAAATACACTAGGTGATGGCTGAAGGAACTTCTAGAAAACCAAACCATTTTAACGTCGGTGAAACTTTCCAATTTTCTCCTCAAAATAATATAAGCTGAAGAACAATAGAAAGGGACCATTGCACAATGTCAGTAAAATTATTGAATGATCTCACCGATTTAGTAAAATAACTAAAGGGATATTTCCAATTGAAGAGACATTCAATTATGTCTTGACGATCGATCATAAGTGTATAAACAAAGATGGCACCAAATGAGATACACAACTTGGCCTAAGGTTAAGAGGGTCTCATCGATGCAATCTTGTGTGTCACTTTGACAATTCGAATTTTGAGAAGACTGTTGCATTCAATTCCAATGGTGGACATTAATGGCTACATGAATGAAATCCATATGAATATTCATGACCAACAAAAAATAAAACAAAAGGAATTCTTAGGAATTGCAACAAGCGAATACAGAAGGTTGAGCAGAATTTGAGGAGCACATTGCAATCGATAATTCACAAGTAATCCCACAAACTCGTCTATAATTAATAAATTCTAAATTCAAAGAATTGAAAATGGAAGGTCCGAGTTCTAGAAAATCCAAAGTTAAAAAGCAACAGGGTGAGGGTAGTCAGAGCAAAAGCAAGAAATAATGAACTAAAATAGGGGATGAGCCAAAATCAACAGAAAGGAAGTTCAACCAAGACCTCATTGATCAATTTAGTGGGTCAGGGCTGAGGGCTAGGAGGTCCACACAACTAAGGGATAATATAGAAAAACTAGAGGACAAATGTAAGTATATAGGAGACACTTGGACCTTTATTAGGGGATATGAATTGTTTATGTTTCATTATCATCGAAGAAATAGGTTCAAACCAATATGCAATTCGTGGAACTTTTATTTGGGAAAATTAGTCATCCCAAATGTATTTGTGAATGTGGAATTGGTGAAAATTTTGGCTAAGAATTACAACCCCTATCTAAAGGCCATCTGCGATGTACAAAGAAAGCCATTTATATATGTGTCCAAGACTATAATTTTGGAGGTTTTTAACCTAAGTGACACATGTGATGAGCCAATTGTATATGAGGATTTGGAAAGGGAATACTGGAGAATGGACACAACCTACAAAGGGTGGAGATTTCCATTGCATAGACCCAGAAAGGATGGAAACCTCATCCCACTCGAAGATAACGATGAGCCTCCTTTTCATGTTGATTTATTCGAACCTTACTTGAAGCACACATATCTCTCAATTTTTTAGATATTGGGGACGAAGGATTTTGAATTCATGTTGATAGGACCAATGGTGATTGTAGCAGATGTTCAATACCATAATTCCAGACCATTTTATTATGCCTCTTACATTGCCAAGGAGATTGACTCAGGGTTGATGGCAATCAAAAATGGATCTCCCACATTGCACTTCAAACATTATTCTATTCTTATGCATTTAATATTATATTATGGTAAGGAGATAGGTATGTGGCCAGAAGAACTAAAAACTACACAATGTGATGAGGAGGTCTAGCCATTTTCAATAAAATTATGGACTACTATTTGGGACAACATGTTCTTAAGTTCTAAATATGTTCTTTTTGAGGAGTATTTTCTTAAAAAATTGTATAGATTTTTTAATCACCCCTGTTAGTATTCCTTAACTAATGAGATCAAAAGATTTCTGAGGCCTAGAGATTTTGATGGACCCCAATTGTTGGACATAATTGGGGTGACTCATACTATTATGCTGATGCCACCATGATTAGGGTGTATGGTTTTGAGGATACACCTTTTCTTCTACCAAAAGTAGTACCAAATAGAACTGCATACTTGGAAATTGTTAGGCAGATGGACTAATCAAGTGTTATGAATTTAAGTTCCTATGAGAAACAATCATTTATTCCAAGTACTTTATGCTTTGGGGATTTTACTATGTTGTCAAAGGAGGGGTATGATTTAATTCTAAATAAATTTACATTTCAATTTGAAAAAAGCTACGCCAAGGAAGGGATTTGATCCTAAAGGATACATTGATGTTTCTAGAAAGAAAGTGAATTTGGGTGGATATGAACATATACCTTACCCAAAATATGATATAGTTATAAATATAGAGGAAGGGGAGGCTGAATTATCCATCGATGAGTATAATAGGAATATTGAGCAACAACTAAGAGAAATGGAAGAGGCAAAAATGTTATCTTCTAGAAGTGAAGAAGCCACTAGTGAAAAGGAACGTCGAGGTCAAAATGACAAGATCTCTAAGACAAGAATTGAAGAGTACCAACCTTCCAATAAAGAGAAAGAAGTTGATGAAATTTCTGGTGCAGATACAAGGTAGCTCACCTACAAATCCTTTGTTTCCGATGAAGAGTTCATAAAATCACCTGAATTTAGATCATTCCTATAAAAATGAAAAGGAAAGGAAATAAGAGACTCTATCACAAATATTACACATAGCAATGAGACTCAATTGTTGAACATTTTGAAGCTAGACATGGAAAAAGTGATGAAGAGTATGACCCCAGAAAGATGAAGGGAAATTTTGGAAGAATCTGGTGTAATGATCTTCCCTAGTTTGGATTTGAACTCAACTCTTCTTTTTTATAGTTTTTTACATAATAATAGTGCTACTCACAAACTTAGTCCTAAAGGAGTCATAGAATTTATACAAGATCAAATACAATCCTGATGATAACTCTCTCATGATTTGGGCTCTATATCCTCCACACAAGAAGTATGTGATCATTGACATAGAAAAAGCATTTGGACATGTGATGACACTGCAAGTGGGTGAAATTGATCCTATAGCTATAGTTGACATTGGCATCAATGTGGCCAAATTGAATAAAGAAAAAATTCAAATGATGATACAAGAAAGGGATATGTAAAAAATCACTAATGAAAGGATGCTAAGAGAAAATGAATTTACAAGGGATACTAAGTTGTTAACACAAGGTAAAATTTCTTAGTCAAAAGGCAGACAAGAGGAATCACAAGTGGCCAATGCAAAATATGATGCACTCTCTACAATACTACAGAAAAGGCACACTAACTTGATGATCTAGATGAACAAGTTACGGGAAACTCATTCCCATAGTCATGATACAGTTCAAGAGCATAAAAGGGTGAGTGACCGAATTCAAGAAAAGATCCAAGAATAAAAAAAGAGAGATCCTTTTGACAGTGGAACCATCATAGTTGTTCAAGGTATTCTGAGGAAACACAAGGATTATTACGATGAGTTTCAATTAGATACAAAGGAACTCATTTATGTTGCAAAGGAGGGAATACCTACATTGTTCAAAGAGGGTGGAGAGTTGAAGGACAGGAATGGATGGATAGAGGAGCGTAGGTCGGTATTACATAGAGCCTTGGAAGTAGCCAAGAATGAGGACTCGGTGTTAGGTGAGACTTATGAACACTTGGAGAAGATGGTGATCATGGAGATAGCTACAAGGAGCATTGTAGAATATGTTGATACTCCTAAGATTACCCGGATTACATAACAAAAGTCCATTTATGGCTCACTAGAGCTTAATCTTTTATGTTTAATTGTTTTTAATTTCAAAAGGATTTTATGAAGAGGTGTGTCCCCTTCAGGATGTTTATATTTATGTTGAACTCATGATGATTGAAAGGATCATCACTAAATTTTTACTTTAGGGTACGCATAGTAAGAAGATAGATTGCAAAATCTTGCTCATCTATTTAGAAACTTTTTCATAACGCATATTATTTGAAGATATACATAATGGAGAAGAAGTTTTAATCTGGTGGAAAATATTTGGTGTCTATGGTTTGTTGAATTTAGTAATTATCTGATTGTCTCCACATTGTTATCTCTATTTTGTTTGAATCTATGTATCCAAGTTGATATTCCAATTTCATCAAGACATGTTTTTTGTTTTTGTATAATCAAGCTGATTGGTTTCTATTAAAGAATTAAAATCCTTTTGATTGATTATAGTAACTTGGAGGTACCATTTGGATCAGTAAGAAGAGTTAGGTAATTGATAATATTGTCAAGTTGTCTCCATATTGATTTTGTCTTGTTATTCAAATTGAGGATATACTTCATTTGTCAATACACATTTTTTGTCATTAAGTGATTCTTTTAATTGGTTCCTTCAAGGAATGATTAAAATCCTTTTAATAAATCATAGTAACTTGATAGGGTCAATTGGATCAATAAGTAGTTTATGTCAATCACATCCTTGCACATTTATACAAGGTATAAACAAGTATAAGTGTCAAACAATTAGAACTATAGCCAATAAGTAAGTCACATATCATTCACCTCTTGACTCCATTAGCCCAATAGGAATAGGCATTGTTCATACCAATTTCATTTTAGAATTCCATAAAATCTTATTCAAACATTCACATTTCAAATTCAGTACTAGGAGTAGGATTAATTAACAAGCTTTCATCTATTTCACTTTGTGCCATTGTGGATAGATCCATAAATTTAACTAAGTCATACAACTCTAAATCTACTCCATTATAAAGGTCTACCCACCTAGGTCTAGCAAAGTCTGAAATGCAGGGAGTCATCAACCAAATAGGTTATCTCCATTCATTGGTTCAAGAGCATTGCAAGTCTGATCATAGAGCTTGGCATCCTCTTAGGATTTATAACCTGTATTTTTGAGATCCAACACAATGCTTGAGTTTGAGATGGAATTTTAAGACCCATAGAAAGAATATTTTGTTTCTCATGTATTAACATCTTAGAAAATATACAAATGGTGTAGTATATGCAAACCCCACAATTTTCTTATGGGTATGAAAGTTAGAAAAAAAGTTGCATAATCATGACTATGTTAGTTCAATGCATATAGACCAACTAAATATCCTTTTTTCTTAATTACACATTATTTATATTTGATATATTAGATCATTAACCTTAGTGATGTAATCCTATATGTTGCCAAAGTTTTTTGGATTGACTCATAAATTCATTATCAGTTTGATATCCTTCTATTTCATCTATTATGTTATATAATGATTTCAATTTTTTCCAAGCTTCATGAGAATATGAACATGATTCAATTTGAAACAATAAATCAATTAAAATAAAGCTATGAAGACATCCAAGAGATTTTGTATGATTTATCTTCCATTTTATCTTTTTATCGTCATTTGTAGGTTTAGGTACCTTTTCCTCAACATATAGAGAATATCAACAATCCATTAAGGCACTCCATTAATGTTGATGCCAAGTTTCATAATTATAGGGTGTTAGCAAAGGAACCTTGGAATGATCCATAGGAAAAGAAGGGAAAAATAAAATTGATCAAAATATTGCACCAAGAGACCTTTCCTAAATAACTCAATCAAGAATCCCCCCAAGAGTATGATTTAGAACTTTATATTTAGTGAGATTATGATGCCAAAATTGGTTTCTAGAGTTTACAATACCAAGATGAACCAAATATAAAAAAATACAATATTATCTCAAAATGAGATCCACAAAGTGAAATTACAATTTCCCAATATGATCTAGACTTAAAATGAAGCCTTCCCAAAAGAAAAAACCTTCTCAAGATGTTAGTATGTCCAAGTTATCAACCAAAATGTAAATATGAAAAATTATGAATAAACGATACCTAGGGATAAATTTGGAAAATTTCATAAATAGATACAAAGAACTCCTCAATACCTTTATAATGTTGCAAGAATCATAAAAAAAATGGATAAATAGAAAAAAAATATGAGCTTTGAGATCCAAAAAAATGATTTGAATTCAAATATAGATAAAAATGCACTTGTAGAATGTATAATGTCCCTTTTTCTAGTGTTATTGGTATCCTAGTGTATGCAATAGTTTGTACTACACCAAATATTTCCTAAGAAATGGGAGTTCATAGTAGGTTTATGTCTAACCCTGATAGAGAGCATTGAACTCATGTTAAGAGGGTATTTAGGTATTTGTGAGGAATATTTGATTATTGTTTACGTTATCATGGTTCTAATTATGTTGGTATTTTTTGGGAATATAGGACTTTGTTGATGCATATTGGGCATGCAACTTGGATAATTGAAGGTCCACAAGTTGCTATTTTTTCTCTACTTGCTGGTTATATCACTTGGATGAGTAAGAGGCAGCTCATAGTTTATTTATCTACTACCAAATCAAATTATATGGATACTACACATTCCTCTAAAGAGGGAGTATGGTTTTAGACACCATGTCTAACATTTATTTTTTATTGTAAGGAGTTTTAGATTGGATGTTGTAGTTGAACTGTTATATTTTTGGCCATTAATTCCATGTACCATGCTCATACTAAGCATGTTTATGTATAGTATCATTTTTTTCATGAGATGGTAGAGAATGGTAACATGTTACAAAAGTTTGATACTCATGAAAAAAATTCAAATTCATTTACAAAACTAGTGAGCATGGATAAGTTCTCTTGCTATAGGGAGGTCATGGGCCTTGCATCCTATAATTTATTTATTGTATGTTTCCTCTTATATTATTAAAATGTATAATATAAAGTGGGATAATTTTAGGATAGTGTGATATTTAATTGTAATCATAATGTACTAATGTCAAATCTCCAAACATATTGGAATGATTAATTAGACATCCATATAGGTGGTTGAGAGATTAGTATTTATTATTATCCTTATAACTTACCAATAATATTTTTAGTGACATTAATAAGGGAGGAAAGGCATGAAATTTTTTGTTTCAAATTGATTTGACTTCATTTACACCATTTCCTAATTTTTAGGTCCCAGGAGAGAGAGTGAAGAATATTTACATGTTGGGTAGGTTCCACAATGTGTAGTGAATTTCAAATTGGAGGTACATTTGATGATTTCATACCCAATTTTAACATGGTCAAAGACACTTGGGAGTTATATTTTTATTCATGGATGCTTTGATGCTATTCACTTGGGGCCATGGGTTTTTTACTATACCATGGTTTTGGGGTGTTGTGGTTTCAAGAATCCACTTTTGGTTTCCTCTCAACTCTTTCTTATATATTATATATATTAGATATAGGTTTATGGGTTATAAATGGGTACATATTTACTTCAAAATTTCTATCAAATTGAAGGGAGATGATTTTTTACGGTGTACCCTAGATTCAAATATTGATACAAACTTTTTCTCTCCTTGGTGGTCAAGTTTTTTAAAGGTTTTCCTCATGTGCATTTAATATTATATGTTCAAATATTATGATTTATTGATTTATATATTATTTTAATGGTTAATCAAATGAGTTTATAATTAGTTTTCAGATTTGTATACTTTTGATAATATTTCATTTTAGTAGCTTACCTTATTTTACAAAATATACCTCCAAACTTTTCTATTATGGCTATGTCTCAAGGCATAGTTATGTTTGGGAATGAATATAATTGATAGGTAGGTTTTTGATAACTCTAAGGGTCTTAGTAATATTTCAATCTAGTTTGGGTAACCCCTTCTCAGTGGGTTCATAGGTAAATCCTAAGAAATCTTCTACTCCCGTAGGCATTACAAATGTAATAGCCCTTGAATCTATCATGTAGTTATGCAGAATTTTTTAATCTATAATTAAATTAAGATAAAATACTATAGATTTTAATCTACCTAGCTCTTGACTACCCACTTAGAGAACTATAAGTTACTTCTCTTGCATTGATTTCCTTGATATTGTAGTATGCTCTATGAATTTTCCCTTCTCTTGATTTTTTAAGGCCTCTTTATTGAGTCTATTTTCTCAAGAATTAAAAGAATCCCCTTGTAGAGATGTATTAATTGTTTCCTTCTTTATTTTATCAACTAAATTTGAAATATTTTTGTCTATGATTTTTTTGCATAAGGTACCCACTAATTTTTTGAATTCTTAAACAATGTGTAAGTAACTTTGGGTTGGATTTGGTTAGGTATATTTTCTTACTAGTTTATGAAAATAGTCATGATTTTTTCTAGATCAAAGGGTTTTTCTTTCCCACTTATGCTTACTTAATTATCCTTTGTCTACTCTTGTAGCATCCTTTTATTAGATTTGACAAGGTAGTTAGATTACACTAACAATCTACCTAATTTGGATGTTATTTCATTATTAGCATAAACTTCATCCTCATCTCAAGAGATGGGAGAATGGTTAGGTGTTTCTTATTCTAAAGAATAAGTCTCAATAAAAATCTCTTGTACTTACATAATGAGAGCTACATTTTACCTTTCAATCCAAAGGACTTGCTAGGTATTTCCTCTAGGATAATAGCTAGCCTAATGGAAGGCTACACAAGAGTAACACCACATACTTTAGTTTTCAACCAAGGTTTTTATACTAGGATAAGGTGTCTATTATTGTTATTAGGAGGGAACTATTACAAAGGCATATGGATAAGAGTAATTTGGTAGTTAGGGATATGACTCAATATTTATTTCAATGGTTCTAATATTGGTTGTGGCCTATACCCATGATTATTAGAATATTTTTGTGAGGGGAACAACTTCTTTTTTGTTAATAGTTTTTCTTTCATTAGTACTATTCTCGACATTCCCTTTACATATTTGTACACTTTAGTTATTTGTAGAGAAACTTGGGAACTTTTAATAGGAATAGGGGCTATAATACATATAGGCATTTATGTAGCCATAGGCACAAGTGCATAAATATCAAGATATAATAGCATAGATAGCTAATATGAAATATGTATTTCCTATCTACCATCACAACTATATCATAAGTTGTAGGAAATTAAATGCCTCCCATAGATTGGAGCATGAAAAAACTCTCCAGATTAAATGTTTTTAAGTAATTTAAAAATGTCATATCAGAGAAAGAGAAAGTTAATACTTCTTGAAGTATTTTGTTCCAATTTTTATGAAGCCTAGTGTTAAATAAATTGTGTACCTCCATTGGAAACATGTTTATAGTTTTCAACTACTCTACTATTGAAAGGTTATCTTCCTTTTCACTAAATTTTTTATGTAGTGCATCTCCTAATTGATCCTAACTTGTTATAGACTAGAGTGTTGATTCCTAATCAAAAAAATGCTTTCCCTTTTTCTAACAATATCAAGGCCTCATCCTAATGTGTTGCATCATGAACAACACATAGGTTATAAATATATTGTAAGTGGTTGGTAAAGTAAATTTTTCCCCTATGTATAATGACAAGGTTTTTTAGGTGAAAACTAGGATATGGCTTCAAACAACTGGGGTATTGTTGTAGCTAAAGATTTCCATTATCCCATGAAACAAGAGGATTATTTGTAGCTATGGCTATAATAAGGGATTGTTTTATTGGGGTTGTAACTAAAAAAAATACTTGAATAGGAGTAGATTGAGGCTAGATCTAGTTAGGTTGTGGTCTTTCATGGGGAAGTAAAGGGATAATAAGATTTGGAGATTGTGAAGTTGGAAAGGATTTGGTAATAATTATTACTGTGAAATAGGTCATTAGGATCCCTATTTTGTAGCCACCAAATGAATGAAAATATGTTCTTTAAAAATCAAAGTAACAAAATATTTCTACCAAAATTTTGAGTTAGATTATAGGTTCCTATACTAGTCTAATAATTTTTCCTTAAAGGATGTTGTAAATTATTTTAGGGCTACATCCTAATGTGATACAACATTAATTAAACATAGGTTAGCAATATCATGTAAGTGGTAGATAGGGATAGTAGATTTTTCTAGTCTTGTATTCTATTAAAGTAAAAATGGAGGATCATTGCATGACTCTTATATGCTCTTTGATATACTATTGGGATCACTTAGTGATGGAAATTGAGAGTATTGTTGTGCTTGTAGCACACACACCCTGTTTGGAATGAGAACCCTCTCTTTTTTGCCTTCACTAGGTCACTTTTTTCCCTCACCTCGCTTTGCATGCCCTTGTTTTCGAGCATCAAAGTGGTCATGGACCCTAAAAATTGTCATCTTGAGTTGACCAAGTTTCACCACCCTACAAATTTCCAATTATTTTTCCTTCCCAAAGTTCCTTTCGCAGTTTTCCTTAAGTTCTTAAGGTTGGCACCTTTTGCACCATGCAAGTCCACCTATATGGGTTTCCTATTGTGGGACTCCATCCTCTATTCATCATTTTCCTGGCAATGAACCTAGGCCATCCACCTGCCTTGCGGGACCCACATCATCCATCATCACCTCATTGCCAAATCATTAAATGGTGAACCATTAACTATCACCCGCACTGTGGACCTCATCTTTCCCATCGTCGATTATTTTGAAATGCGTGTTCACCAAATTCGTCAGTGGTTGTACAACATTTAATGTCGATAATTAATGTTAGGTTTTCTATAAATAGTAGGATTTACCTGTCATTTTCACCAACACCTAGTCAGAAATTGTCAGTGTGCCTCATGCCTTCGCCACCTTTGTGCCCGCATCACTTCAAGGATGAATTTGAATGCTTTTGTCATCAAATTTCATTGGGTTTACCAGGTGAGTTCGCCACTACCCATCCCATGCGTCCTTTTTGAGTTAATTTTTTAAAATGTTAAAATCATAAGTCAAAACTCTAAAAAATCTTAAACGGTAGAGAAGACCTCTAAATTTCGCACGAAACCCATGAATTCAAAACTTAAAAATTGTTAAATTTCGGCCTCCAATACCCGTGCAAGACTTGACCTCCCTGTGAGTGTTCTTTATTAGGGCCATGGGTCCTTTGAGGCCTACACCCTCCTTGTCACCATTGAAAGTAAAACTTAAACACCTAAATGATAAATCCTCCGATCAAGGACCCTTGTGGATCCACTTATGTGAGCTACTTTGTTCAGGCAACCTTCACCCTTCCACCATTTCTAAATGGCCATTAGTTACCTTCCCCCCACATTGTGGGCCCCACCAAAGAGACAAACGAAACAATGCCTAGATCTTCTACGTGTCATTTCCAACAAACCGCCATCCACTCTCCACTTTCATGGTTGAATGGCTATCCTGAAAAATGGTGAAGCTTATCTGTTTGCCCACCTTGTGGACCCTACTATCCTTCTTGTATTTTGACCCTTGCCCCAAAACTGCTAAGTGTTGAACTCCTTGCAGGCTTACCTTCATGGGCCACTCTGTTACCACCATCATTTCTAAATGGCCATTGAGGTTCATCCTCCCACAGTGTGGGCCCTGACCCCTCTATTTTCGTTAGCTCCTCAGTGCCAAAACAACCAAGTCCTAATCTATTTGTGGGCCACCATCTCCAGTCCATCATTCCTTGATTGTCATTTATAAATGGTCATGCCCTACCATCCTTCCGCTTATTGGAGCCTGCTCTGTCCTTTGTCATCCGACATAAATGATCAAATTTAAAACCCTTTGTGAGCCCAACATTGTGGACCACCGTGTGTGATTTTCTGTCTCTTGGTCATCATTTTTCAACAACAGAGCTTTAATAGTCATGGTGCCTCCTACCTCTGCATGACCTGAGGCCGCATGAACCAAAACCCAATTGAACATCTTCTAAGGGCTCCAAGATGATTTTCACACATGTCAAATGCCTTTAGGCATTGACCAGTGGCCAATTCTCAAATGCATAAATCTAAGTATGAGAGACCACTTGTGGGCTGCTGTTCTCCCAACACTGCCCTATTCTAAGCCACTTTGAATGGCTTCCAGCCTAAGGAAACCCACATCCCTGGGTTTGCATTCCTCAAAAGTGATCCAAACAAGCGTCAAATGATGAATTTTAATGAATATTATGATCTTTTATGATGAAATGATTGATCAGACCCTTGTTTTGTAAGATTTCACTAATGCTCCCCTCGTTTTACACATGAATATGCTTACTACAGTCTCTTGTGCAAGATTTATGGAATTAGTTGCGGGACCATCAGGAGTGTCTGTAGAGAAAGAGAAAGGAAAGAAGCATGTTAAAGTGTTGAGGGGAAAAGAAGATAAAGATCAAATGAAATACCAGTTTCAAATCATTTCTAAGGTCACCTCAAATTGGGGCACCATATCTGACACCAACATTGGGCATGTTAACATGGATGAATTCAGACAAAGGGTGATGTTCAACCTAAAAAATTTTTTTTTTTTGAATATTCGGAAAATGGCCTCACCAAGGTGGTCAGTTTTCCTCCCTCACTCATTGCCCCAGAGTTGGTGATGACTTGTAGAGAGTGCTACCACAATAATAGAAAAATCATAGATCATGAGGGAAGAGTATTGGAAAACCTATCTACCAAATCCATAGGCCATGCCTTCCACATCCCCACATATGAAAAAATGGAAGAAACAAAGAAAGAGGATGTTGACAGTATGTGGAAGGTAGAACCCCTGGCATGCAATAAATTGATCAACAAATAGTAGTTGAAAGATAAGAGGGGTAGCATAGCTAAAGTACCCCAAGAGCTCTTCAAGAGCGATTTTCATGAGGAATACCATGATTTGGTTACTTTACTTAGTTGGGTAATGGGCCTCCCTACTACCACCTACTTCCAATAATGGATGTTCTACTTCATAGAGGAGATCATCTAAGGAAAAACAAAGTTCCATTGAGCCAAAATTATCAGTGACAACCTCCATAGCCAACTAAAGGTTGTGAAGAAGACCTCCAATTTCTACATGACCTCCTACCTAGTCTATATGCTTTCCGATACATTCCCCTACAAAGGCCTCAATATCGCACACAATTCGGATCCTAGCTGAGATCTAAAAATGTATGGCAGATACCCTTGACTATAGTACAAGAATTTTAAGAAGGATTATCTAAGGGTGAATGATGCCTTTATTGGGCATATTATCAGACTTCTTGTGGTGACTTTGAAAGAATAATTACACATAGTGCAAGAGCTTTCATCTAGAGGTTCAGGTACCTATTTATACAGTTCCTGAAGTTCACGTACATCAGAACAGAAGGCTTCTCTGATAAGCCTTACAAGCTACCATGCTACCCTAATGACCGAATGATTCTAGTAGAGGTCACAATGCAATTGAAGAATCCTCATGCTCTACTGAGCGACAAGCATAGAGTGGAAATTCCATATCCACTCACATTTAGACAAAGAATGTATTCCTATCCCAGTACTCAATGTGCAAACTACTCTGAAAAGGAGATTGTAGAGTATAACCTGGAGCTCCACATACCTAGGCCGAGAATGGATCCTTATGGAAAGCTAAATAAGTATGTTGGGAAGTAGTATGCTCATCGACCGCACCTCAAGGACATCTAGGCCAATTGTCAGGATGACAAGGAAGTAAGGATGAGACACTACATGTGTTTGATGGCCTAGTTCATAAAATCAATCAATCTATTTCTTGTTCTTGACCAAGTAGTTGAGGAGGAGGACACCATCCTTGATCTAAGGTTTGATGTCATGGCTAACTTGCCACTACCACTAATTGACTAGAATGAGGGAGATTTCAATGACCTCAATATAGTTATGCAACCAATCATGGAAAAAATTAAACAATGGGTAGATTCCCATGTCACACAACTCAAGGTGCAAGGTGCAACATTGACTTATGGAGAGCTTGAAGATGAGCTCTCAAGTGAAATTGATAGCACAGCTACTACCACCTTTATATAAGAAGCATCAAAAACCCCTCCAACCACAAGATTGAAGAAGAGGAAGGATGTGCATGAATATCATCCCAAGCATAAAGTTTACTCACAAAAGTTTGTGGAAGGAAAACCCTCCAAGAAAGAAAAGAAGACTGAGGGATTTTCTACAAAAATGCCCACCATTGAGGAAGATCCTCAACATGAGGGATAAGAAGAAGAAGAAACTAAAAATCTACACTCACCACTGGTCACCTCTGCTCCCACCACTACCATCACCATTGCTTCCACTCCACCACCTACCACCTCACTGGCATTGCCCATTTCATCTTCGCCCATGGTGGACGTCTCAGTCCACCTCTCTTCCACCCCGCGAGTGGCTCCAGTGGTAGTTCTTTATTATTCCTTAGACACTGTATCCCTGCCTTCGACTTCCTCATTGCCTCCTATAATTCCTATCCTCTCCACCCCAATTCTTACATCTGCTACTATCCCTCAGCTCACCCTATCGGAAGCCTTCATAAAATATATGCAGGGTGTTCCTTCAAAAATATCGGGGGTGATAATGAATTCCACTGTACAGGCTCTAATGGAAAAAACATTTGCCAGCTTGCCCATTCCTCCACCACCTCTAAATCCACCGATGATGGAAGCAACAATGAGAATCTTTGAAGAAATGGAGAAACGCCAAAAGGAAGCTAGAAAAAGCATAATGGAGGACCCCGAAGATGCTTATTTTGAACATCCATAGGGTGGGCTAATGATCAATCTTGATAAAGTGGTGACTCACGATGAGGAGACACAATATTTGGAGGAGGACACTGAAGCCATCAGTACAAAGTATGTGATCAAGAACACAGATTGGGAATTAGAAGAGGTGTTGTCCCAACAACTCAAAAACATAGGTGAAGAGGTCGAATCAGAGAGACCTCCCTCTGAAAGAAAGGAATATTTTGAAGAAAATGTGGAGATAATCCAAGAGCCTTTGTAGATTGTCCAAGAAAAAGGCCTTGTTCAAGAAGAAGAGGTGCCCTTCGAAGAAAAATAGGAAGGGAAAGAAATAGAAAAGGAAGGAAAATCAGAAGATGCACCAACCAAGAGCCTTGAACACAAGCACCATGAGCTCGAATATGAAGAAGAAATAATTCCTCAGGAAGAGGAGATTGCTAAAGAAAACATAGCCTCCACCGAGACAGATCAAGAGAAGGCTATACAAATTGAGGATTCAGTCAAAGAAGAAAAGATTGAGAAAGATCCCCTAGGCCATGAGGAAAAATAGCTCCAAGAGGAGGAAAGTGACCGAGAGTCACCTAAAGGGGAAACTCAAATGCTAGATTGGTTGGAGAAGCAACTACAGAAGAAGGCCCATGTTCCCATAGATCCAAAGGCTATACTTGAGGCCATATTGTCTTGATCACAAACAAGGACAAAGAAAGAAAAGAAGTCGAGAGTTCACTCTCACCTTATGGTTGATGCTTCAGGATCAAGAATGGTACAATTTGCTACCTCAATGATGATAAAAGATGAGGAGGTTAGCTATTCCATCTCCACCATCAACTTGGGGACCACTTCAAGAGAGCACAAAATTGATGAATTCTAGGGATCAGTAGCCATGATTGCTGATCAAATGAACAAAGATCAATCCTCTAAAGAGGAACTAAAGGAACAAGTTGTGGACCTTAGTGCCTACATCCCTAGAGGAGGAATCCCTGACTACATCCTTTGCACCCTCGCTCATTTCCTAAGAAGAACTCTCCCAGATGGAGAAGATGAAGAATTGGACTAAGGCTACAACTGATTGGTTCATACAGGTGCTCTACAATAGCAATATGGGCATAGGCCATGCTTTTTGAATGACCAATAAGTTCTAAGAGGTGAAAAAGCAACTAGAAGTCACAAAGAAAATATGCCATAACTTCATCGAGTTGTATAGGATTATTTATCCTAAGCTCAAAGTTGTTCTCAAAGTTGTTCTCAAAATGTTGGACAAGAGATGGGAAAAGGAGATAGGTCTGCCCAAAGATGATAACTGGTTGGTAGAAATGTGGAAGATGGGCCTGTACCATAGGAAAGATGTCCTGGAAATTTTTTTGCACAAAGTCGAACTTGAACTTAAGTGGGCCAAGGAACATAGGGTAGATGCTGAGGATTACCTCAAATTGATGACTGATTATGAGATGTCATCCCTTGAGCTTGATCTAGAGAAGATTAGGTTGCATTTCCACAAGAAAATGGAGAAGGGGGAAGTAGATTCACTAACACCATACTTCATGGATTTTTCTGCCAGAGCCTTCATCCAGTCCAAGCAAATGGTGAAGGCCATGTCCAAGTGAACAAAGAATTGGGTGTTGATCATGGGCAGATCAAAGAAATTATCATTTCAAGTGTTCCAATCTGATATAATGGAGTGGGAAAAGATCCGAGCATTGCTTGGGTAGTTTATGGAATATGCCACCCTACAGAGGAGGCTGGAAAGTTGGTTATTGATTATGAGTTGTTGACAGTTTAGCTGAAAAGGACAATCCACTAAAAGAGAAAAGTCCTACAGCTATAGTGCCAAGCTAGCCACTACAAGACAAAATAGGAATAAAGACAAGATTGTATTTTAAATTCCTATATATTTAGGGGTAGGTGAAACCCTAATGTAAAGTGTATCTTGGACACACAATGCAAATTAATCCTAGCCACTCATTTCACTTTTTGAAAACTATAAATAGGGGTCCCTTCTCTCATTTTCACAAGGAGAGTTGATTTGTTGGAAAGACATACTGCTGAAATTTTAATAGAATTGCATTTCTTTTGGTGGATTCTTGAGTTTCTCTCATGTTGCATGATTCTTCTCCTCATGTTTGATATATTTACTTACTTTTACATTGTTGTTCTTAGTGTTTTCAAGTAATTTCAATAGTTTAGTTCATGTTGTCCATTGATTTTCCAAAATGCTATTGTGTTGATGCTTTCCATGTTCATGTTTTTTGTTGGTTATTGATGATAAATAGCTATGTAAAGCTAGTCTGAACATAAAAACGTTTTTTGCACTTAAACTTCATCCTTTATTCATGCTTTTTGGTGAATGAACAACTGAAAATCTGCAGAATTTAGAAGATAGCACTAGTTTCATCATACTGTGTGTTTTGGTTAAGTGGAACTCAGTTATAGGAAAGTTATCCACTATAGAATCCTCCATTATCAATGTTCATCATTAGTTGTAGGTCTAGGAATCCTTAAATCCCTTTTCCCTTTTGACCTTTCTTTGAAGTAGAAGTCAAAACAAGATTCCACCATCCTTCCAAAGTTAAATCCGATGCTGAAAGTGGAGTTTTAGACTATTGTTTTCAATTTGCAGCAAGTACCTTTAATTTTCAGAACATAGGAAACTCCATTTGAAGATCCAACTTAGTGAACCATAAATGCCCTTTGTGATTACCAACAAATCACATCAATCAACTAAGTTGTTTTTGCAAGTCATGACCTGACACCCGAGAGACCTTGGGATAATTCTCTACAACATGTTGCAGGGAGTTGTCTTTCAAGAGAGGTAGTGCACTTGTGTGTTGCCTGTGTTGAGAAAGTGCAAAAATTCCCATCAACAAGTACTACCTAAAAATTCAAGTGGATTACATAATGGTTTCTTTAGTCACAGCAGAGAAGCAAAAAAAGATTACAAATTTACTAAGACCCTATTTTTCCATGGAAGACCAAAGGATAAAAATAAGGAAAAGGAAAAAAAAGCTAGATCCAAATCCTATGGGAGAACCAAATTTCCTAGAAATTCCAGGGCTAAATGTTAAACCTATGGCAAGACCAAGCACCTTTGTAGAGATTGCAAAGAGGAGAAAAAAAAATGATTGAGATGATGAGTCTAATAAATTCTTCTCAAGATAATTCATATGACTTTAATACAAATTTGGCAACTCATGCATCAAAAGGTACATGGCTGATAGAATTTTGAGTTTCCTTCCTTGTGACCTCTTATTGGGGATGGTTTTCAAAGTATGAACAATATGGTGGTGGGAAGGTGTACCTAAATGATAATTCTCATTTGAGAATACTTGGTCATGTTAGAGTCTAAATTTGATGCCCTTGTGGATGAGTGAAGGGGATCATTAGTGTTTTGCACATACTTAGTTTGGTATGAAACCTATTTTTAGTTATAAAACTCAATGATGTATATGTATAATTTATTCTCTACTGGAGGGTGTAAGATGGTGCAAGGATCTGTTATGTTTGATAAGGGTGTTTGTGTGTGTACCCTATTTCAAATATATGCATGCATTGTCTAGGTAATAGTCCTTATGTTCCTATAGTGAAGATATATGTAGAATCTACACCTTCACAATTAGAACTAGTAGCAAAAAGGAGTGTCATATACATAGAAAATAACTCGACCTTCCATGTGAGGATGAAGCACATAGATTTTCAAAACCATTTTGTTGTGACATTGTAGAGGATGGGAGAGTGATATTGGAGAATTTTGTACTCTACATAAATTTGTAGATACATTAAAGTAGACTCTCAACACAAAGAATTTTAGATGGTGTGACCAATATTTGGGCCTCTCAAATGTTAAAGTAAAAATGCATTATCTAATAATTAATTAACCTTTAATTAATTATTGGTCTAATTTATTCTCATGCACTTAAGCTAAACTTAGGAGTTCTTTATTTAGTTAACTAAATGCTTTTCTATGTTAACTGAATTGAGCTATTATTAGATCATTTTGTCTCATCACATGTGATGTTGAGACTTGTCCTAATCTAATCCCTTTACCATTTAGGGTTGCTCCTATACAGTACTCAACCCTCATTGTATTATCACTTTTGTACTCTTGATCTTTATCACTTCTACTTCTCAAGCTCTCAACCTCTTAGGACTCTTATTTTCCTTGAAGATTCTTGAGGTTATTTTGTAGCTTTTTCTTGTTAAGGAATATTGCACTTCTTTATTTTCAGATATCTTGTGTGGAAGGTATATTTTTTCATTGTTTGATCATGTGGCTTGTGTTTTTCATAATTATAACATGGTATTAGAGCCTCGATTCAGCAAACCCCTTCTAGATTTATGACATTTTTTTCTTCAACAAGGGTTGTAGGCTTTAGATTTGGAATCCCCTTTTATTTTTTTGTAAATTTTGGAGGTAGGAAATTTTTAGGTGCATTTTAGTGCAAAAAGTAACTCACCATTGGATTTAGAGCTATCGAGAATGTTAGATTTTCCTTTTATTTGGTCTGATTTGGACTATTGAGGTCAAACCTATGAGGGCTTGAAGTAGTTACTTTTTTTTTAGATATAGAGGGTGGCTGCATTTTGGTGTGAAAAGGACCTTGTCATTTTATTCAAGATATTGATTTGACAAATTTTGACTATAAATTTTCCCTATTTCAACATCAGGAGCTTCTGAGGAAAAATAAATTGCACGGGGGCCCATATGACCCTTGAATGGATTTTTGTGCACGCATATCAAAAATAAGGAAAATTAAAAAATCATAGGGTTTGTTTTTAAAATTTTCTTTTATTTTAGAAATTTAAAAAAAAAAAAATTTAAAATGCAAATTTTGTTTTTTTGTTTGATAGATTTATTTTTTGTAGGACACATTTAAGTCACCCTACGACACTGTACCAGGCATGAGTCCCACCTTCCATCACTGGTGGCTTTGTTTTTGTTGTTTGGTGAGTGGAGACACCATGACCAACCCTTTTTTGGACCATCAATAGTAGCCTCTGCTAGTCGACCAATGCCTAATAACAAAATTGACATCAGCTTTAATTTTTTCGATCGCCTTCAATTTTTTTGGATGGAACTTTGCTAGCACCTAGAAATAAATTTTCCAATAACATAGAAAAAATTTGATGGCTCGTTGATTACAATATATTCCAGGAAAAATGCAACATATTATGTCACCAATTTTTATCCCAAGTTGGGTCAGATTTTTTTTCGAGTGGTAGAGAATATTCTAAGAATACTTTGCTAACATCATTCTGATGCTAGTCACATAGCTAGTGGGCAAGAGCCCCTTCAAGGCCCCTTTGTGCCCTAAAGGGGGTCTTTTTTTCTTTTGGCCATAACTTGGGCATACAATGTCAGTTTTTGGAAAATGAGATATCATCGAAAAGCTAGTTCCACCAAATTTCCAGTGATGTGGGTCTCATAACATTATTTTACTACTGGTGAATTCTACAACTTATTGAAGTCAAAGGTGTTTTTTTCAATCCCAAGCTCATAAATTTTGACTTGTTTCTCTATTTTTTTAATTCTATCAATGTTAATTCGGTCTTTCAGAGCTCTTCACATCCATCCATGCACTTTTCTAGAATTCTCTCTAGGTACATTTTGTTGAATTTTTTGTGTTTTTGCACTCTGGTGAATTATTTAAATGTCTTAGCTCTTGAAAAAAAATTATTGCATGGGATGACTCATTTTTTGTTGTTCTTCATGTATTTCTAGTATTATATCCTATTTGGGCATTATAGACATCCTTTTCATGCACATTATCTTTTGTAGATGCACTGAGATAAAGTTCCATTCTAGTGTATAGTTTTTAGGGATTTTTGCACATCTTGTTGTGCCTTTTGTATTTGCACTATGATATAAAGTACCATGGGGGGGTTGATTTTTTCCTTTGTTTTTCTATCACAATTTTTTCAAGTAAGTGTCCCCTCCATGGAAATAGTGAATCCTAGTGATTCTTGCCTCATGTGTGTGTTCCTTAGTTTGTACACCCTTTTCTTTGCAGGTTGTTTCTCCTACATGCACTTCTTGGTTTCACATAGTTTCAGTGTACCTGTCATGGCTCTCTCATTTTAGTATTATGGGGGGTTTCTACTATTGGTGCTAATTCTTCCTTGGTTTTGCATTGGAGTGATCTATCTATCTAGTTCTTGTTCTTATGTACTTTTAGATGCAGTGTGCATTAGTGACTGGTTACATGTATTTAAATGAGATGGATCATTTACCATATGGACACTCTTGCATTCCTATTTTTGGAGGTTCTTCATTTCAAAACTATATTAGTCATCATTCGACAGTAGTCTGCAACTTCTTTGTGCTTCAATGATATTCTACATGTTCCTCTCTTTTTTCAGACATTGCTTCTTTATACCTTCATTCACCTTTCTCTCTTTTGGAGAGGAGTTTTCTCCCACTATGGTTTTCTACTTTTCTCCAATTGTGAGAGATCTTTTGTTTGTACATGGGCACCAAGCACTAGGCCTTGTTTTTTGGGATCCTTCATGCATTCTATTTTTAGGGTTTTTAGCTACTCTCTAAGTTCATCTTAAGGGGGTGTGAGAGTAATCATGCATTGGCTAATAATTAATTAACCTTTAATTAATTATTATTCTAATTTATTCTCATGCACTTAAGCTAAACTTAGGAGTTCTTTATTTAGTTAACTAAGTTCTTTTCTATTTTAATTGAAGTGAGCTATTATTAGATCATTCTATCTCATTCCATGTGATATTGACACTTGTCATGATCTAATAAATTTACCATTTAGGGTTTCTCCTATATAGAACTCAACCCTTGTTCTATTATCACTTTTGTACTCTCGAGCTTTATCACTTCTGCTCTCTTGAGCTCTCACCCTTTGAGGACTCTTTTTTCCCTTAAAGATTCTTGAGGTTATTTTGTATCTTTTTCTTGTTGAGGAATATTGCATATATTGTTTATATATCTCTTGCATGGAAGGTGTATTTGTTCGTTGTTTGATCATGTGGCTCATGTTTTTCACAATTCAACATTAAACCCTAGTAGATAGTTAACAATTTTGGTATTCCCTTTGATATTTTATAGTATTTGAGAAGTGTGATAATGTTAGGAAAGGTGTATCAACCTTGCATCCTAATTTTGAGAATAAAAAGTATAATTTTTGGGATATAAAAAACAAAAATATAGAATTTAGGTCTCTAGAGGCTAGTTCTGGCCCCAAGAAAAGGTCAAAATGGACTTTAACCAAAGCACGTTGGTTATGTTGACATATATCTCTCTAAGATATTTAATTTAAATCAAATAATCTCAATCAATTCCTAGATCAAAATTTATGTACTCTAGAAGTCTAGCACCCCGCATTGGAAATTTAATATTATCCATGATGCATAAGAGAGTTGTAAGAATAAGTTACACTTATTGACAAACTTATGATGAATTTTTTATATATTAAAAGTAGAAAAACAATGGTGTTGTCCCTTTAGTAAAAAGCCCCAGTGAGCAATCAACAACAGACCAACATTAACAACACACTAACAATAGAACACAACACATGAACCAAACACCTAGCCCAAAACATCAAAAACCATCTTCCTAACATGATAAGGATAACCTACGTATCAAAATGCAACCAAAGTAAAACCACTAGTCCACTTTTACCATCCAATAGGAAATATAACTGTAAATCACTAAAATCCTAAAACCAATATAGTAAATGTTCATCACATAGTATAGAATTAAACAAATTATAAATGGAGCCCACCAGGGGTCCAAACAATTATGAAGCAATAATAATAATAATAACTTAGGATAAAAAACAAAATGGACATTAGAGCCATTCTCCACCAAAAGTTGCATGTCCCTTGAACCTAATCCTTCCTTCCAATGTTGCATGGCTTTATCAGGGTTATGGTAGCCAAGTCCTCGGTGAGGAAATTAAGAATTTCTTTGCACTCAGCATCCTCCTCCACATTAACAGAGGAATTATCCTTCTGCAACAGACAAAGCGTGGTAGCATACCTATGCATTATCTTAATCACAAATTGAGTAACATCATGCATCCATTTCTCCATGTTTTCCACTTTAATCTTGAGCTTATCAACCTCCTCCCAAACAAAATCATGTTTACTAGTGGCCTCCCCCATGGGGATCTTCCCTTTAGCACTTTTCAACACCCTTGTCTTCACGCCCTTGGCCACAACATTTGGAGGGAAACCAACACACTTTTTTAAGCTTTTTGAGACATGAGGGGACTCCTAGCAGAAGTAGAATGAGTATCTTCCCTGGTTTCTTTCATATCTTTACTCTTATCCTCACTCTCCTCCCCAAAGTCAGACCCCGAGGTCTCCATAGGTCTCTTCTCCACCTCTAGGTTAGACATGAGCCTGTTGGACCTACGATGAGTGTTAGTTTCCTCGGTGATTTCAATATCAAAGTCAATTTGCTGCAATTTGAATTTGGTTTTTTTGGACGCTTTCGCTTTGCCTCTGTAGGGGTGATACATTTTTTATCTTTCTTTTTGCTAACTGATCAGATATTAGGGGAAGTATCCTTGTGAGGGGTTTTCAGAGTAGGGTTTTTGATGCACTTATTTTTACTGGGGCTAGGGGTATCCATAATACTAATAGAAAGTGGGGCCAACAAAACAAGGGCTTCCTCCACAACAATAGGACAAGGAGGGAAAAGGGATAGGTGAAAGTGATATAGCCTAAACATAAGCCCTTGGTGTAAAATAGTTGGATTACAGCCCAAGCTCAAGGATTCCACAACATCATTAACAGTGTTTTACAATGAGTGCAGAAGGAGAAAAAGAATAGAGATGTTATTGTGGTTTCTAAGATGATTAAGGAAAGGAAAGTGATAATAATAATAAAATCCAAACCTTCCTTTGAGAATGAAATACTTCATCACAACCATGCAGATTCTATCCCAAGGCTCAGGGAGTTGTTCACAGTCATATCCTCCATGAAGCTTGATCGATTGCTCGTCACCACAAAAGAATTGGTTAAGGCTCGCCTGGTCTACCACTTTACTGGTTTTCTTCCATTTTCATCCATCTAGCACAATCCTAGTGGCTTTAGTGATGACCTCTTCATTCACCTCAAAATAAATACTACCCATAGTCACTCTCTGAGCAGACCAGGAGTTAACAAATTTCTTGGAAAGACACACATCAAAACTCGCCATGCAATCCATAAACTGAGTTATCCCGCCCTCCTTGAAAATGTGCCAAACTGTCCCATCCTTCTTCCACTCATCAGAATTATCAGGTTCAACCCAAACCCTATCACCCCCCATGAAACCAACCAACATATGGTAAAGAGCCAAAGCAATAGTAGGGCACAACTAGAGTGGAAAAATAGTAGAAATTAAAATTGCAGAGCAAAAAAACCCCAACTTAGAGTTGTCCTTTGTAAAAAAATGGTAATTAAGAAACTTGCAATTCATGGGAAAAAAGAAATTAGTGTTGGTATTCATAACCATCTTGGGTCTAGTAGTTCCCTCATGTGAAGATTTGGTCACACAATACCATATGAGGTTGGTAATTAAGACCTTAGTCGCTAAAAATCTAAGTAGATCCATAAAGCCGATGGAAGTGACGCCAAAATTGAAGAGGTTCAAAACATAATGAACCATTTGTCCACAAGAATCATCATGAGAAGACATATTGGTAGATAAGCTAGCAATGTACCAATCACATGGTGAATCCATCACATAGGCCATGATGTACCGTAATGACCTCATTTTAAAATTCAAACTCCTGCCAAAACTCCAAACAACGGTAAGAAAAACCCCACAAAGAAATAGGGTTAGGAGACCCGAAACCAAGGCCAAAGAAAAGTTAGCTTCCATGACGTGGTGGGTGGGATTCATTCCTCAGGAGAGAAATCATAGAAGGGAGAAAAGAAGAATCCTTCTTCCAAACACGCAGTCCCTCAAGATCAAGGCCTTGCACAACCATACTATATGTGACTGCATTTCCTTCTCTAAATACATGTTGCAAGGTAAAATCCTCCAACCCATTCAGGAGAAATTTGATATCATCAATTATCCCTTAGATTAACCAACCATCTAACAAAGTGCCTTTCATGGTCTCAATTATAAGCCTAGATTCACCCTCAATAACCAAGATTCAAACGTCGATTGATAGTGCCACCTTGAGACCCCAAAGGAGTGTCATACCCTCGACCTAGTTATTTGTATGTTCCTTTAAGTTCCCCACATAAGCAGCAACTAGGTTACCATTATGTTCTCGAATGACACACCCCAGCCAAATTCCCAGCTCTAGCCACCCCATCAAAATTCAGTTTGAACCATGGAGGTTTTGGTGGTTCCCATTTAGTATTATATTTGGCAATCTTCTTAGCATTATCGAACTTATGGAAGTCCCTAGGAAAATTCCAAATTCTGGCCAAAACCTTATCCCAACTAGTTGGAAGATTGCTAGGAGTTCTCCATTTACACACTTAAAAATTATCCAAAAGAAGCTTAAAGTGGGTAGACATCACTCTATCAACATTTCTCTCCTTATCTCTGAAGACTCTATTATTCTATTCCTTCCACAAGCACCAACATACATGGGGTGGGATTAACTACCAAAGCTACCTAATCAATGGGTGGCTAAAGGGACACCTCCAGTCCAAAATAAATTGTTGAACATCCTTTTGGAACACCCATTGGATGTTAAGATTCTAAAGAACTTTCTGCTAGATTTGGGAAGCAAATTGATAATGGATGAATAGATGTGGGATAGTCTCCTCAACATTTTTGCAGAGAGTACACCTGTTAGGAAGTTGGAAACCCCTTTTGACAAGGTTATCCAAAGTTAAGATTTTACCATGGATTGTAGTCCACCAAAAGAATTTTTTTTTTGGGATGAGGTGTGGGATCCAAACCTTCTTCTAGCAATTTTCATCACCAACAAACTTAATCAAAAGATGGTAAGTAGACTTAACCAAAAAAACCCTTGTGTGATTTTCTCTCCAGACTAACATGTCTTCCTTAGGAAATAAGGGAATTCTGAGCTTATTTATTAACAATTGAAGCTCATCCACCTTAGGGAGCAGGTCCGGCCTACCAAGGAAGCATAGACCAAGATTCTTCCATTTACCTCTTGGGGTAATATAGTCAGTAATACAGGCACCGAATAAGGCTTTAGTCCTCTCCCTTAGAATATTGAAATTACTATCACCCAGAGGTTTGCCTCTAATCCAACTATCCTCCCATAATCTTATCCTCCTCCCATTCCCAATTTTCTATTTAACTCCTTCCTTAATCAAAAATCTGCATTTGAGAATATTATTCCATATCTTTGACCCTGAAGGAAGACCATTTGCACTTACGACCCCAAAAAAGTATTCATTTTTCAAGTACTTCACCCTCATAATATTGCACCATTCCGATTTTCCAACCACTAGGTTCCATCCAATTTTGGAGATGAGAGCTTTGTTAAGATTGGTTAACTTCCTAATTCCAAGACCTCCTTGACTTTTCAGGTGGCAAACAGTGTCCCATTTGACCAGTGCCATTCTTTTTTTCTCTTCAGTGCTAGTCCAATGGAAGGTTCTTTGGATTCTCTCTAGCTTCTCCATCATAGAGCATGTGATTTTAAATAGAGAGAGGAAATATACCACAATGCCTTGAAGTGATGTCGAGAGTAATTGTAATTTACCTGCACTACTAAGGAGCTTTCCCTTCCACCATGCCAACTTCTTTTGCATCCTCTCAAGAATATTATTCAAAAACACAGGGGCCACCTCCTTCATGGTGAGCGGGAGGCCAAGATAAGTACCAGGTAGGGAAGCACATTGACAACCCAATATAGATAATATCTAACTTGTAAATCCACCTTGGTTTTGAAGAAGTATATGTTACTTTTTTGGTAATTAATACACTTCCTAGAGGCCATGGCATAGTCAAAGAGGAGGCCCTTCCACTCCTTGGATTCTATCACTTACCAAAAAGAAAAGTGTCATCCATGAATTTCTGCAAAACTGAGGGGGGGATGGTGGAGGTAGCTTTGATCCCTTGTATCCTACCCAAATGCAAAAAATACAAAAAAATTATAATCAATACTTTCACAACCATAATAAACAAGTAGGGTGATAAGGGGTCACCTTGCCTAATGCCAATTCATACCTTAAAAAATCCTTGAGGAGTCCCATTGAATAGAACAGAGAAATGAGCTAACTCAACACATTCATAGACAATCCCAATAACCCTATCATTGAATCCTAGTTTGGATAGAACCTTGTAAATGAATTTCCACTTGAGCCTATCGTAAGATTTAGAAATATCCAGCTTGAAAGCCATACCTTGGTTCCCACTCTTTTCCATTGAGTGTATGATTTCATGGGTAGTAATGGTCGTATCAAGGATCTGTTGCCCAAGGATGAATCCATTTTGACATTTGTTGATAAAATTTTTCAGGAGCGGCTTCAAATGGTTGACCAAAACTTTAGAGAATATCTTATAGACTATGTTGCAAAAACTTATTGGTCTAAAGTCAGCCATACACATTGGGTCCTGGATTTTGGGAGCTAAGACAATAAAGGTGTTATTCACTTTCTTCAGAAGTTTACCAATTCTAAAAAAATCTCTGGTAGCCGAGGTCAAATCATAGCTGACAATGTCCCAGTACTCCTGGAAAAAAGTTGGAGGAAAGTTATTGGGTCTAGGAGCTTTATAAGCATTCATAGAAAAAATTGCCAACTTAACTTCCTCCATAGAAACTAGGGCTAGCAGTAGTAAATTTTCCTCGACACCAAGCACCTTTAGAAGGTGACACAAAAGCCTATCCAACACATCCGTGGAGGTGCAAGTGCTATTATCCGAATACATTTTCCTAAAATAGTGTTCAATGAGTTCTCCCACTTTATTTTCATCTGTGACCTCTTGGTTGGTCTCATTTGATAAACACCTTGGGATCAGGAGCAATTTTATTTCACTCATAATGTTGATGTAGGTAACTTATGATGAATGTTATGACACATCATAAGGAATATTTTATTGGAGATAATAGATATAAAATATATTTCCCAAGTTGGTGAGTGGATCATGATGAGTTTATGATAGGTGGAAGAAATATGTTATTTTAGCCCGTGGACTCATCTTGGGATTTGGGCATTAAATTTTAACTAGGGATTTGGCTGCCACATTTTTTATTGTTTCAACTCATGGTTCATTCATTAACATTTTATGGTTTCATGTGTTTATTTTCCTACTTATTGGGTGCTTAATATGGATATTTGAAAGTGAAATTTGTAGCCATTTTTATTTTACCAAATTTCTCTAGATCTCTTGTTGATGATACTCCTATAAAGGCTTATAATTTACAAGTATATTATAATCATATAATGTTAAATAATACATTGACTATCTTTGGATTGTGTTTTTTTTCTCACAAAAGAGATTTCCCCATGTAAACCACTATGTTATGGTATATTAATTTTGTGTTTGTTTCCTTATAACTATATGATAACTTTCATTTTTGTTTCCTTTAATTTGGTATCACAAATTAATCAACTTGGGTCCTAGGTATTAAGGAAAAGGTTTTAATTAAAAACTGGGTTTGATTGGAAGCCTGAGTAGAAGAATATTTTATTGTAGAAAAATGAAAAGGATATTGAGGATAGATATGGAGAAGTTCATTAACACTAAATTTGAGGTGTGCAAGCTTGATTTGGAGGATAAATTTTTATAAAGAGATAAATGGTATGATATATTTGGATCCAAGACCATTACAAGGTGACAAGATAGATTGAATTTATTGGATAGAAACATGAAAGTCCTTAGTCTTCTCTTCACATTAGTTTTTATTTTATTTAACATACAAAAATAATCCATTGCACAATACATGATGTTGGTTTTGTTGTTGAGTGTTTAAATGTGTTAAATATGATTTTGACCCAATTGTACTATATTAGAGTAAAAATGGAGGAGGAGGATCATTGCATGGCACTTTTATGTTATTTTCTAGACTCATGGGATCATTTAGTGATGGCAATTGAGATAACTACCTTGAAAGTCAAAATGGATGACATAGTGAATTTTTTACTCTTAGAGGAGATATAGAGAAAATATTTTGAATATACTAAGGGGGCCCTAGTTTTTCATGGAAGACCAAAGGAGAAAGGAAAGGACAAGAAGAAAGACATTTTTAGACCCAAATCTTGTGGGAGATCCAAATATCTTATAAATTCTAAGGATAGTTGTGTAATTGTGGGAAGACAAAGCACTTTTACAAATACTAAAAAGAGGAGAAAAATAATGATAAAATGGATTTTTATGATGAGTAAAAAAAGTCTTCTCAAGATGATATAGATGCATTTGTCATGACCTCATCAACTCGTGCATTTGGAGGTGCGTGGTTGTTAAAATCTCAATCTTCCATCCATATGACCTCCTATTAGGGGTGGTTTAAAAGTATGAATAATGTCATGAAAAATAAGGTCTAACTTGGTAATGATTTTCATTCTATCATATTTTTTTGTGGTAGAGTAAAAATGTAATTATTTTATAGATGAGTGAAGGAGATCAATGGTGTTTTTCATATCCCTAGTTTGAAATAGAATGTATTATTAGTTAGAAAAAATGATGATATAAGTGTGTAGGTTTTTTTATCATGGAGGGTGTAAGATGGTGTAAATATATATGGTGCTCACTAAGGGTGTTTCCATTGGAACACTATTTTATCTAGATGCATGCACTATCATGTGTAATACTTATTTTATTCATATAGTGAAAAGATCTATAGAATCTACACCTCCACAATTAAAACTAGAAAAAAGTGGAGTTTTGTGTATACTTTTGATGGTCATGTTTTCTAGGTATTTATGGGAGCTCTTGTTTTAGATAGAAAGTTACTTGCAAAGAAAATAATTATATTTCCCTAAAGAATGAGCCATATACATGAGAGGGGTCTATGAACCTTAAAAAGTACAAATACTGTTGAGGGGATGAATGATTTTATTCTTGAATTTTTTTTTTTTGTGAACATTTCTTATATGGTAAAGAATATACATTTAATTTATTCGTGTTCTTACAATCTTTTGGTGTGTTGTATTTAATTCATTTAGATGTATTCCATCTTATTAATTTTCCTTTGATGTTTAATTATTTGTACTATTTATCTTTTATAGATGATTATTCTATAAGGACATGGGTGTATTTTCTTATAATTAAATTTATTACATTTAGTTAGCTTGAGGAGTTTAAGGATATTTTGAAAAAATAGATTGGTAAGAATATTAAATTTTTTGAGGACTAGAAAAGAAAAGAAATTTTGGATTCATAAGTTTTGATAAATTTTGTAAAGATCACATTATTGAGAGGCATAAGATAACTCCATATACCACTCAAAAAATAGATTTTTAGAAAGCATGAATAGGATGTTAATTAAAGGGGGCTAGGAGTATGCTTAGTGGATCTAACTTGGAACAATAATTTTAGACATAAATAATTTTTTTGACATGTTACCTATTAATGGGTCTCTTATTGATAAGACTCTTGTCGAGGGACAAATAGAAAAAACCCTCATTAATATATCTTAGAGTTTTTCATTGTGAGGCATATGTACATGTGCCTAAGGAGAAGTGGTCAAAGTTGAAGAATGATATAGTGAAATATATCTTCATTAGTTGTGGTTTCAGTATGAAAAGATACAAGATTTGGTACTATATGGCTAAGAGAGTTATATATAAGTGTTATTTTAGAAAGATTAAGGATTTTCCAAAATTTTGTAACTAAAATTAGATCAAAAGAAATATGCGGTTCAACTAGCCCCAAAGTTTGAGAATATTAAGCAAAAATCTCACAAAGGATTCTAAGAATAGGATATTTTAGATAGTTTTGATTTTTCACAAGAGGAGGTAGATCATCCACCTAAAATATTTAGTAGTTACACCATGTAGAGACAATAACCAAACATGTATACTCCTCCAAGTTTGAGATATATTTTTTCTTTAATTAATAATACCAATGAGTCTAATATTATGAAGGAGATGATGGATATGCTAATTCCAAGTCATGAAGAGTGCTATAGAGGAGGAGATGACTATATTGAATAAAAATGACACATGATTCTAGGTACCATTGTTGGAAGAAATAAATCATGTTGGATGTAAGTGGGTATTCAAAAAATGATTGATTTAGATGGTGGTATTGAAAAATAAAAGGTGAGGTTTGTTACGAAAGAATAATCCTAGTTTGAGGGGATATCCTTTGGTGAGATTTTTTTCCAATTGATAAGATGACATTTTTGAACACACACATAAACTGAGAGGGGGGTGAATTGGTCTACTCAAAAACTTAAACCCTTTCAAAACTTGAATTCCTTAGTATAATTCAAATTTCAAACCCTTAAATAGATTAGTAGAATGATATAGCAGTTTAAACCCTTATCAATCTTCAACAATGAAAGATATAAAAATTCTAACTCTAACCAGATTAGTAGAAAAAATAAAGATACAAGAACACACATTCACAAAATGACACCACATTTACGTGGAAAATCCAATGAGGGAAAAACCATGGTGAGAATTAACTCACAATATAAAGGTTGATTTCCAAAAAGGACTTGCAAACTAAGGCGCACTACCTTAGAGAAAGATACAAAGGACTTGTTGAACTGAGGCTAACACAACTTTAGGAATAAGATACAAAGGACTTGTTGAACTGAGGCTAACACAACTTTAGGAATACGATACAAGGAAATAATGAGATTTGATATCTTAGAACATGATATAAAATTATTTAGAGAAATTACAATATTTTTCAATAATTCACTTTGTTGACTGAGGAATTAAGGCACATCCAATATTTCTTCTTTACACTATAGCACTAAATCTATTCAATTTTTAATACATTCCACATTCACACTTATTCACACTTCCATACAACTTGCATCTGAAATAATCTTGCATTTATATCCACTACAACTCTTCAAAACATCAATTAGGTCAGCCAAGAAAGAATATAAACAATGAATTGAATAGGTCGGTTAGAAAAACATGATGTGGTCCTAGCCCAAGGATAGAGAGGACCAAGAAAAATCTTATTATTTCTTTCAATTTGATCCAAACTAACTCAAACGATGGTGCACAACAATTCAAGTCGGCGATAAGGAAACCTATAGATAAACCATGAAGCACATAACCAATCAGCCCAAAAACATTCTTCCAAATGAACTCACTCAAGGCGGTTCTAACCAAAATAGTTCAGGACCCAAAAAACCATAACACATCTTCAAATGTTGGTGCAAACCCCCAAGTACATGGTGCAAGAAAAAGGACAATCTCTATCAGCCAATTATCTACAAATAACCCTAAAATCCAACTCAATACATAATGCAACACCAAAGAGGCCAATCAACACAATGTGGATCACATGGGGATGTTCCATGAACATCCAAAAACACTTCTGAAAACTTATTTCATATTTTAATGCCAACAATAACCACCATAGACCAACTAGGAATAAAATACTTCATTCAAGAAGCATAGAATACACAACTAGATGATATAGCATTAACAAATCAACTTGTAGACCACTTAAACACATGAAATTGGAACTAAGACACTACACAAATATTAAGAACACATTCACTAAGATGCAAGAGTATAGAAATAAATGCAAAGAAATGTGGAGCATTTCCTAGACTGGTTCAAACAACCAACAACACTGTCAAGCTTCTTTAATTCATAGAAGTCTCTACAACACTGGTGACCTAAAAAGATAGGAGTACAACATCCACATAACACTAACTTTGAATCCCAAACTGTAATCACATATCTTCAATAGAAGAGGAATGCAAACAATTCTCCCAAAAAGACTTCCATGCAACTTCCAAGAGTAGAACCACTTAAGCAGCTTGTGGATACCAAAACATTCTTTCAAAAGCACATGCTTCATCATGAACATCAAGAGAGAGCATAAGACATACTATAGACCTTCAACAACATCTCTCCACTGTCATCGATAATTTTAATGCTTCTAATCCTCATCTTAATATATCATTATGAAACTAACTTTGCTTACAAATCTCATACTCAATACTTAGGTAAGATATGACATCCAACCATGAACTTCAACAACTCTCTCATACATCAATGTTAGTCCAAACTGAATATATCAATAACAACCAATGCCAAGGACTAACAACCTTTCATGCTTCTCAAGTGTTGACATCAATAACAACCAATAATTAGTGTTGACATCAATCACCACCATTTCCAAACATACAACAACCTTCATCAAGTGTTGACATCAAAGACAACAAACAATAAATGTTGACATCAATGAAAACAACTACCAACAATCTCCCCCTTTGGTATTGATGACAACACACTCTTTCTCACTATCCCCCTTTGACATCATGGACAAAGGGCCACACACATACTCACTACCATTTTTAAGGAAAAAGAACCAAGGATCTTCAATAGAAGCACTAGCACATTCCTCCCCTTTGACCAACAACACTTCTAGAGAACTACAAAAAACTCCCCCTTACTACCAACTCCCCTTGAGTTGTAGCATACATCAATGTAGTAGAAAAAAAAATAGGACATGAATTTCACCCCCTAGAAAGATGCACATATGCATCTAGTTAGAACAAGGAGGGGAAATAACCCCTAACTTCTATTGAAGATACTCAAAAGTATCCTTTGAAAGTTCCTTTGTGAAGATATCTACAATATGATCTATGGTAGGCACAGACTCAATTCTAACTTCATGCTCTATAACCTTCTCTCTCAAAAAGTGACACCAAATAGAGATGTGTTTAGTTCTTGAATGCATTACATATTTTTGGAAATATTAATTACACTTGTATTGTCACACATTATTGAAATGGGTTCATTATATACCACCTTTACATCCTTCATAGTCTGCTTCATCCAAAGCACCTAGGTGCAACAAGATGTTGTAGCAATTTATTAAACATGTACAATTGATAGGGACACTGAGTCCTACTTCTTACTAAACCAAGAGACCAATCTGTCTCCCAAAAATAATGCACTTCCACTAGTACTTCTTTGGTTATCCACACATCCTACCCAATCGACACCATTATAAGCACTCAAAGAGAATTTTTTATCCTTCTTATACCACAAACCATAATTTGTATTTCCTTTCAAATATTTGAATATTCTTTTCACTTCTTTCTCATGAGATTTCTTAGGATTGGCTTAAAATCTAGCAACCAAACATATTGCATGCATAATATCAGGTGTATATGTAGTCAAGTACAACAATCGTCCAATAATATATCTATAAAGAGTCTGATCAACCTCTAGAGACTTATCAAATTTTCTCAAGTGATAGCTAGTCACCATAGGGGTGCTAACTAGTTTGGAATCCTCCATGCAAAACTTCTTCAACATATCTTTTACATACTTAGCCTGATAAATGAAGATAGGTCATCAAATTGTTGAATAATTTTTAGCCCAAGGAAGAAAGACAACTCACCAATCATTGACATCTCAAATTCCTTCTACAAATACTTTACACATATAATTATATTTGCCAAAGATGATTCCATCAACATATACACCACAATCAACAACTTGTCTTCCTAAACCTTGATGTAAAGATTGTTGTATGTAGTACCTTTCTTGAATCCTTGCTAAATTAAATACTTGTCCAATCGATCATACCAAGCTCTAGGAGCTTGCTTGAGACCATACAAATCTTTCTTGAGTCTAAAAACCATGTTCAAATCTTTTAATAATTAGAAACCATCAAGTTTCTCAATATATACCCCTTCTTCCAGATCCCCATTCAAGAAAGCTGACTTGACATCCATTTGTTAGACTTTGAAGTTTGTGTGAGCAGTAAGAGTAAGAAAGATCCTTATTACCTCCATTTTGGCTACTAGAGAAATTTTTTCTTCAAAATCAATAACTTCAACTTGTGAATAGCCCTTGCAAACCAATCTGGACTTGTTCCTCACAACTTCACCATCTTCATTCAGTTTGTTTCAAAACACCCATGTTTTTCCTATCACATTCTTATCAACAAGTCTGGGAAACAATTCCCAAGTTTGATTATTTTCTATCTAGTCTAGTTCTTCTTACATTTCTTTTATCTAACCATCATCTTTGCTAGCATTAAAAAAGTTCTTTGGCTCTACTTTTGACAACAAACATAAATTTACTTGCTCACTTTCTCTTGCAAACTTTCTCCTAGTGAGCACACCTTCATCCTTATCTCCAATGATTTGATCTACAAAATGATTCTTTTGGGCATACTTTTCTAGAGTTTTGAGTCTTCATTGTTTCTAGTTCCTTCTCCCCTTTCTCTTTTACTTATTCTTCTTCTTTAATCCATAAAGGTATATCAGATCCACAAGCCTCTAGTTCTTGTGAGATCTAACATAATTCTTCATCTACTTTTAGATTTATAATTTCAATCATCTTTCCCAATATTTTGTTGTAGAATTTGTATGCCTTGCTCCTAGTTGAGTAACCAAGAAAGATTCCTTCATCACACCTTGAGTCAAATTTTCCATGGTCTCCTTCATCTCTTCTGATTTAGCATTTGTTGCCAAACATTCTGAAGTATTTAATAATGGGAGGCCTTCCATACCACATCTCATTAGGGGTATTATTACTATTAACCCTCAACTACAGTCTGTTAAGCAAATAGACAGTAGTGTGAAATGCTTCATTTTGATGCATATCAAGCAGATCAACATCCTTCATCATAGTTCTAGTCATTTCTTAAATAGTCCTATTCTTTCTTTCTACTACCCCATTCCACTGAGGGGTTTTAGGAGTAGACATATATGTCTCCTCATGCCATGTTCTTCAAAAAACTTTTCAAATTCATATGAAGTAAATTCACCTCCTCTATCTGACCTTAAACATTTGATCTTAACATCCATTTCATTTTCAACTTTTTCTTTAAAATTCTTGAACTTATCTAAGGATTTTGATTTCTCTCTTAATAATGTAACCCAAGTCATCCTAGTGTAATCGTCTATAAGAAAAATAAAACTCCTTTCACCTTGTTAACTCCTTATCTTTGTAGGTCCATATAGATTAGTGTGGATCAGCTCTAGTGGCATTAAAACAAAACACTCCTTACTTTTGAAAGTAATCCTTGTTTGTTTTCCCATTTCACATTCTTTGCATAAAGTGTTTATAGGCTTGTTATCTTAGGCATATCTCTTACTACATGAGGAATTTATTTTTACCATACTGTCAAAATTTATGTGCCCCATTCTTTTATGCCATAACCAACTCTCTATGGACTGATATAATAGGCAAATCCTTCCATTTTCCTCCTTTATATGATAGAAATTACCATTTATCCTTGTTCCTTCAAAAATAGTCTTTTGTATTCTACTTTCTCGATCTCACAACCATTAGCATAAAAATTAAGGTTATACCCTTTTGTTGCACATTTGACTAACAATGAGAAGATTATGATTTAGACCTTTCACATAAATAACATCTTCAGTTTTGTTCTTTTCATCAATTTTTATATCACCCTTTCCACATATTTGTGTTGACTTATTATCACCAAACTTAACTTCTCCACCATTAACCTTCTTAAGGTTGATGAACTTTCCTCTATCACCAGTCATGTGGTGAGAACAACCACTATCAATCATCCAAGCATTTACCTCTTCCTTTGCATGAAAGGTAGTCCATATTTTTATTGATCTTTCATTAACCTTGTTATTTTGCAAGGTACTATACCTCTTACACTCTTCAATATTCTTCTTTTTGTCTTTCAAAGCCATAAATAGGCTTTCATCATTTGAATCATTATTTTCATCTTCAAAGGAATAGCTTCTCTCCTTAGAATAAAAAATTATTTTGACCCTCTCCCTTTTGTTGTCATCAATAGATTCTTTATAGGGAAATTTAGATACAAAATGACCAATTCTTCCACAATTAAATCATTTGAAAGGAAACTTACCTTTGTATTTTTCGATACCTTTCTTCAACCTTCTCACAAATTTTTCTTCAACTTCATTAAAGTCATCATTCTGGTTAGCAGCTTCATCTTCAACCATTTTGTTAGCTTTAAATGCAACTTTCCTTTTTGGAAAATCTTTATTGAATTCTCTCATTTCAAAGGTAGTAAGAGAAACAAACATTTCATCAATAGGGTACTAATCTAAATCCTTGGATTCTTCAATGGAAAATACTTAATGACTGTAGGATTTAGGAAGAGATCTCATAACCTTCTTCACAATCTCACTTTCTTTTACTTCTCCACCAATATGAGTGATTCCAGAAACAACTAAATGCACCTAGAGCATTTAACTTGCAATGTCTTCATCCTTATTCATCCTCAAAATTTCAAATCTTCTCTTAAAGATCTACATCTTGGATTGCTTTACTTTTGTATCACCTTCATAGATACAACTAATATTTTCCTATAAATCTTTAGTAGAGTTGTAGCTCATCACCTTCAAAAGTTATGAATTATCCAATCCACACAAGAGAGCATTATTATCTCTAGCATTACATTCATACAACTTGATTTTTGTTGCATCTATAAGAGTAGTAGTAGGAGTAGTGTAACCATCTTTGATTTATTTCCAAACACCAAACCATAGAGATTTTAGGTGGCCTACCATTCTCAATTTCTAGAAATCATAATTAGTCCCATCAAACCTAGGACCCTTGTATGAACCATCATGTGCCATCTTGTATCTTTGCCTCAAGCAGTTAAGATTTTTTAGAGGAAGTTAGCTCTGATACCAATTGTTGAACACACCTAGAGATTGAGAGTGGGGGTAAATCAGTCTACTCAAAAACTTAAACCCTTTCAAAATTGAATTCCTCAATACAATTCAAACTTCAAACCCTTAAGCAGATAAGCAGAATGATATAGTAGTTTAAACCCTTAGCAATCTTTAGCAAAGAAAGATATAGCAATTCTAACTCTAACCATATCAACATAAATTATAAAAGAGACAAGAACACACGTTCACAATATGACACTAGATTCACATGGAAAACCCAATGAGGGCAACACCACGATGAGAGTTAACTCACAATATAAAGCCTCACTGCCAAAAAGGACTTGCAAACTATGGTGCACTACCTTAGAGAAAGATACAAAGGACTATTGAACTGAGGCTAACACAAATTTAGGAGTAATATGCAAGAACCTAATGAGATTCACTATTTTAGAGTAGGATACAAAATGATTTAGAGAAATTATAATATTTGTTAATAATTCACTCTGTTGATTGAGGCATTAAGGAACATCTAATATTTCTTCTTCACACTGTAGCACTAAATCTATTGGATATTCAATACATTCCAAATTCACACTTCTTCATACTTATTCACACTTCCATACATCTTGCATCTAAAATGATCTTGCATTTACATCCACCACAACTCTTCAAAACATCAATTAGATCATCTAGGAGAGAATATAAATAATGAATTCAATAGGTCAGTCATAAAAACATGATGTGGTCTTATGTTGAGGATAGAGAGGACCAAAAAAAATCTTATTATTTATTTCAATGTGATCCAAACCAACTCACACTCTAGTGCACAATAATTCAAGTTGGTAATAAGGAAATGTATAGATAAATCATGAAGCATATAACTAGTCGATCCAAAAATAAATGAATTCAC
The DNA here is from genome assembly GCA_007115665.2 of Sequoiadendron giganteum. NCBI lineage: Eukaryota > Viridiplantae > Streptophyta > Pinopsida > Cupressales > Cupressaceae > Sequoiadendron > Sequoiadendron giganteum. The sequence goes on from CM021107.1 coordinate 270,528,304, forward strand.
TCAAGGCGGTTCTAACCAAAATAGGCCAGGACCCAAAAAAACATAACACATCTTCAAATGTTGGTGCAAACCTCCAAGTACATGGCAAAAGCAAAAGAACAAGCCCTATCAGCTAGATATCTATAAATAACCCAAAAATCCAACTCAAGACATAATTCAACACCAAAGAGGCTAATCAGCATGGTAAAAATCACATAGGGATGTTCCATGAACATCCAACAACATTTCTAGAAACTTATTTCACATTGTCATTCCACCAATAACCACCATAGACCAACCAAGAACAGAATACTTCATTCATGAAGCACAAAATACATAACCAAATGATACAGCATTAACAAATCAACTTACAGACCACATAAACACATGAAATTAGAACTAAGATACTACATAGATTTTGAAAACACATTCACCAAGTTGCGGGAGCAAAGACATCAATGTGGATAAATGTGAAGCATTTCCCATATTATTCCAGACAACCAACAACACTGCCAACCTTTTGTAATTCACAAAAATATCCTCAACAACACTAATTACCTAAAAAGATAAGAATATAACACCCAAAGAACACTAACTTTGAATCCCAAACTAAAATACCATATCTTCAATAGAAGAGGAATGCAAAGAATTCTCCCAAAAAAACATTAATGCATCTTCTAGGAAAAAAACCACTTAAGCAACTTGTGGAGGCCAAAACACTCTCAGCAACACATGCTTCATTAGAAACATTAGGAGATAGAATAATACATACTCTAGACCTTCAAAAACTTCTCTCCATTGTCATTAATACTTCTAATGCTTCTAATCCTCATCTTAATATATAATTATGAAACTAACTCTGCTAACAAAACTCATACTCAATACTTCTTAGATAAGATATGACATCCAACCATGAACTTCAACAACTCTTCCATACATCAATGTTATCCCAAAATGAATATAGCAATGGCAACCAACAACAAGGACTAACAACATTCCTTTCTTCTCAAGTGATGACATAAATGACAACCGACAATTAGTGTTCACATTAATGACCACCACCACCAAACATACAACAACCTTCATCAAGTGTTGACATCAAAGACAACCAACAACCAGTGTTGACATCAATGAAAACAATTACTAACAAACATCTATCAATTTCTTATTATTATTTAAAGAAATATTTTGAGATAGAGTGGATGGATGTGAAGATAAAATTCCTAAATGGTGACTTGGAGGAAGATATAGACATGAAACAACCTAAGAACTATGTGGAAATCAATAAAAAACCTTCGCTTATAGATTTAAAAATCTTTGTATAGTCTCAAGCAATCTCTAATATTTGGTACCAAAATTTTGACTCCTTTATATTAGGATTGGGTTTTCTAATATCCAAATAGGTTCATTATGTTTATTATAGATTCCACAATGATCAATTCCATGTTATCACATTGAGTATAGATGATATACCTTTTTGTTAATAATAAGGATGTGTTTTGTGATTTCAAGTATTGGATTTCAATGCACTTTGAGATAGAATTGTGGGCTACAATATATCTTGAGTATGGAGATCAAAAGAGATAGAATGAACATAAAGATTTGGTTAGGCTATAGTAAGTATGTGAAATTTGAACTAAAAATTTTTAGCATGGAAAACAATAAACCATTTATAGATACCCTAAATTGTCCTAACTGGCGAACAACACTATTTACCTAACTTTCACCCTTCTTCCCTAAATCATTAAATAATACATTATTATTTAATTATTATCAAATTTTATATTCATCTATTAATTAAGTGATTTAACATTATTTAATTAATTTTTCCTCAATCATTGTTTATGTCTAATTAAATAAATTTTATTTATTTAATAAATGTCCTAATTTAACCTTATCTATCTTGATTAATTAAATAAACAAAAATTATTTAATTATGTCACTAATATACCTTATTCATCTAAATCAATTAAATTTTTATCATTAATAATTTAATTAAACCACTTTCCCTTCTCTAAATTTGAATAATTAAATCAATTAAATTCAAAACCACTCAACATGGTCAACAAATAAATATATCTTTATTTATTAAATTCAAAAGCAACTTGCGTGTTCATCTCCAATATTATTTAATTATTTAATTATCCTTACCCCTTGATTGAGTAAATCATGACCATTGATTTCTCACTCTAATTGGTTAATTAACCCATCTATTTCCTAACTCAACCTAACTTTCTCAATCCCACTAAACACTCAATCCAACTTCTTCAATCATGCCAATCATTCCAATCTAATCCCACTAATTATTCAATTAAAATCCTTAATTGGATCAATTAGAGGAGTTAAACAACCAATCTATTTCCTCTCAACGGTTTTCAACCATTGATGGTGATCTTTCACTATCGAATCTTGATCGTTCATCTGAAACCTAAAATTCTATAAAACAACCTTCTTCTTTCTAAAAAATGATCAGAGAATCTAGAGAATTTGTGTAAAGAGGTAATGTTGAATTGACTATCAAATTGTTAAGAGAAAACACTTACATCTTTGATGACCATTAACATACCTTTTGAAGCTTTTTCACAACAATGGAGGCTTTGTATTGATCCACGCAATCTGACATCAATACGAATTACACTTCGACATGGGATGGTGTGTAAGGGAAAATTGATAGGCATTAAGAAATCAAACATGAATGAATTAAACTAATCTAATTCCAAAAATGACTAAGATTCATACCCATTACTCATGAAATGAAACTACAAAGAAATGAAATCGAACAATGTAATCAAAGAAGAGAGCATAAATTGAATTCATAAAACACAACATTACCATCTTGTGTTGAAGTGTATTCACAAATTATGTTGGATCATTGTATCAATGTGAAGCCTCCATTTATGTGTTGCAAAAGCTCCAAATGTGCATTGATGTTGATCGAAGATGTGTGTAAAAGCTTGTGTGAAATTTATTGTCAATTTGGCATTACTTTGTCGTGCAAAAAGATTTCAATTCTCTGATCATTTTTTAGGGTGAAGATGATTGCTATATAGATTTTGTGTTTTGAAATGAATGATCGAGATTGTGTACTAGAACATCCTGATCGGTGGTTCAAAACTATTGAGAGGAATTAGATGGGAAGAATCAGTGAATTTTGATTATGCAATCGGTGTGATTGATGAAATAAATTTAAGTGTTCAATGGAATTGAGGAAATAGATTTCCTAATCTATGGAATTGAGTAAATCAAGTTGTGCCTTTAGTGGGATTTAAGAACAAATGAATTAGTTAAGAAATAGATGAATCGGTCAGCCAATCAGAGTGATCAACTGGGGGATCATAATTTGCTCAATCATAAAAGTGGGTGAGGGTAATTAATTAATTAATCTTTTTGAGTTGAATGTGCAAATCATGTTTGACTTTTACAAACAAAGTTGTATTTGTTTGTTTTGACCTTTTTGAATGATTTTTGAATAATTTATTTAATTATTCAAGTTTAGGGGAAAGTGATTTAATTAAACTATTAAGTGGTAATAATTTAATTTATTTGGGGGAATAGGATAAATTAGCGACATAATTAAATAATTGATATTATTTAATTAATCAGGAGGAATAAAGCTAGATTAGGACTTTATAAAATAAATGAAATTTGTTTAATTAGTCAAAAATGATGAAAAAGTGAATTAATTAAATAATGTAATGTTATTCAATTAATAGAGGAAATCAGGGTTTTTGATGCAATTGATGTGAAATACAGTGATTTTAGATGATAATGATGTTGATGATGAGAAAATGTAATTCATGATGTGTGATAAGTGTTAGGTCATTTTTACATGTCCACATTTTGCCCCTCTTTGAGACAAAGTATTGGCTACTTTGATTCAAATATTTTGATGTTAAGATCAAGATTTGAAAAAATTATATACCCCACTGTGCCCCAACAGTCAGTGGAAAGATGGTAGGACGTTAGGTTGCCCCCCTCGAGAGGTTGGCCAAAAAAATCATTTTTTGGGTCAGGCTCACAACAATGCTTTTATTTCAGTTTAGATGCATATAGGATGAAAAATTAAGCTTATAGGACCCTCGTTGATAGTTTAAATGTTCCTAGGAGCTCCTAATTTCAACCTAGGAGAGTTTCCTAGGTAAAAAATTAGGGTTTGGGGGCTTAAAATAGGTAATTATGGTTTGATTTACCTCATTTTCATTTTGAGCCTTTAGTAATTTCTTGCCTCTAGATTTCATGATTTTGTGATTATCGAGGTGCTATGGCGAGAATTCAAGGAGCCCCATATTGTGTGGATGTGGTTCGTGAGTTTGAGAGGCCTACTGGCATCGGTGCATTGGTATGTACCCTTTCCTTTCTTGTTTTCATCTTTTCATTTTTTTAGTATTTAATGCATGAAATTATTTTAGGCAAAAGTGGTAATCTTATTTTTTTATGCCTTTGAATCATTTCTAAGGTGAATCATGATGCAACAATGGCCGATTTTAGGAGACTTGCCCTATTTGGATGGGGGTGGCCTATAGGACCAAAAAATGTAGGTACTACCCTAGATTATGATCAGTGGTGAGCTCATCGGGTTCTGCTTAGGTTTATAGATCATCAAATGCTTGTAGGACCAACAGATGCATGTAGGACCAACAAATGTAGGTACTCTAGATTGTTGCTAAGTAGCTGGATAGAGAGAGAGACAGGATGGGCATTAAGATAAATAGGATGATACAATACATCAAGATCCACCCATGGCATAGGGTCCTCCTCCTCCACCTAGGGATGGAGTGGTCCACTTATCACAAATGATAGCTACCAGAGATGTGGAGGTTGTGCAACAACAAGCCATAGAGGCACAATTTATCATTTTGACTATCAAGCGAGATACAACCAAGAAGGAGAGGGATGGTTTTAGATAGGAGAGAGACATTGAGATTGAATGACATCATGTCACCAAGGTGCGGATGCAGGTTAATATAGTTAAGAGGGATACCCTCAGGGCAAAGCGTGATGCTCTCAAAGCAAAGTGGGACCAGTATATAAGAGAGGCTACTTATTATCAAACTTTGTATGAGGTATTGGTTCCCAGAGCATGGAGACATCCTCAATTTGGTGTGCCTAGTACAAGTACTAGTGTAGCCAATTCAGGTGATTAGTCAATGAAGCAACCAAATCATCTGTTAGTCATTCCAAAGCCTTCTCCTCACCAGAGCCATGATCATCAGAGATCCCTTCCTCCAGCCGAGTAGTAGGACTATTTGTACTTGATCTTTATGATGTTTATTGTTCATGGACCTAAGTTGTAGACATGATTTTTTATTTATATATTCATTGGCCTAGATGAGGCCTCATATATATAAAAATTGTATATATGATATCACACATGTTACATTATGATGTATATGACATTCTCAGTTTTCGAGATATATGAGATATTCCATGTTTCAATACGGCTTTATTATGTGTTATGAGATGATTATGGATGATGATGTATATATAATTATGTTCTTTTTTTTTTTACTTTTCTGATATATGCATATGATGTGGATGGGTGGATGATCTATATATCTATATGATATATGATGTTTTATCATGTATATGATGGATGATGATATATATGAAATTTGATGATATCTTATATATGCGATGTATGATTATATAAAATGAATGATGTTTTTATTACTTTGTTATCATCATGATATGTATTGACGAAAGTGTGGATGTGGGATGGATGAGGTACTAATGATATTGTGATGCAAGATGGAGTTGTTAGTTACAAGAAATTTTGGATGATGGATAGAAATTTGATGTTGTTAGTTACTGATGAGTTTTTATTTTTCTTTGCATAGAAGCTTCATATTTTTAACAATCCTTTTGATCTAGCAAATAGGCATGATGCACCAGGCTATTAATAACAAAGGTGGCTTTCTATCCATTGTGTGGACTTTGAATCTACACACAAAGAATATTCTTACTCATACTAGACATACAAAAACCTTGTTAGAATATATGGTTGAATTGTGTTAAAAAAAATTGGACCAATTACACAGAGATGTATGAAATACCTAACATGCAACCACTACACGAATTGTCTCAAAAAAACTTCCATACACCAAACAAAGAAAGTATTCATCATGGTAGTATCACAAAAACATCTTACAAATAGAACTTACAAAAATGGAAAGTTAATACCACCATTCCTTCTTCTCTAAATACTTATGGACATCCTCGAGAGATCCTAGGAATGTGGTATTACGATAAATTAAAAAAGATAAACAATGTTGTAGTATGACTTGCCATATCTGTTTTGAGGTTTCGGGTTGTTATCCACTATTGATGATGTTTATTGTAGGAACATTTCATCCATTAAGACATATCTCAAGATGTTGTTGGTTAATTGTCAATAGGTAGGTAGTTAATACTTTGGCATTGTTTTCACTTGATAGTTGTCTAATTGTTTCGATCTTCTCTTTGTAATTTTTGAATTTGATGTTTTTTTTGTTTTTGTTTGCATTTTTCAAAGGGTGATTGTGATGATTGTTTATTATGGATGAAAAATTTATTACAAATTATTGATAATGGAGGTAGGACATTTTTGGTTTTTTCAGTTTATATGATGTTTTTTTTGTTTTCAGGGGACCAACCTAGGGCCTTGTGAGCTCATCAAAGATAAGCCTTACATATGTTGTACACATAGAGGCTTGTAGTTCACTTGGTTTGATAAGAACATGTTTTTGATCTTTTCTATTTTTTGAATGTTTTTGGATTTTGAATTTTTTGACTAAGTTGAAAGAAAGCATGATAGATACCTAAGGGGACTGACCTAAGTCCTTAGGGGTTGATAAGCCTTGCCTACATTGTACACACAAAGACCACGTAGTTTGACTAGTGTTGAATCAAAGCATAACATTTTTTTGGGATTTTGATGTTTTGACTTTGTTTGGTGTTTTGTTTGTTTTATAGATGCTTTTTATTTTGATAGTTTTTGACCATGATGAGATGTACAAGGATCCAATCTACTACCATTTTTAGGAAGTTTCCCCCATTTTGAGAAAAGATTACCTTTAATAGGGGAGACAGATGTTGATGGTACAACAAGGTTCAATACTCAATCAGTCATCGAGCCATGGTTCGACACATGTTTTATTATGGGATGAATGGGTGGATGCTTCAAATAGTGCTGATAGATAATGATGCAATTCTTATTCAAATATAGCACCTGTTTGCTAGGTTTTCACTATGGTACCTATTCTAGAAGCATCACAAAGTGGTTTTCACTTAAAGAATGTTATATTTCTCTTTACTTTTTTTCTTGATTTTTGATTTTTTGCTTATTTTTTTTGTTTGGGTACTCTGATGTGTTTAAGTGTATATTTTTTTAATATGGTTTTTGATTAGTGGTTTAGCTAAAGGTTCTCCTTTAGGAGTAGCCAATTGATAATCTCTAGAGCCATAACTTTCTATGATGATGAATGAACCTAACCAATTGGGTTCAAACTTACCTTTGCCCTCTTGATTTAGTTGTACCTTTTGATTCTCTCTGAGTACCAAGTCACCAACCTAAAAGGTTCTATTTTTAATATTTTTGTTATAGCTTCATTTGAGTCAATTTTGATAAACTTGGAGATGGTTTAATGCGCTCAAACGCCTTCATCTAGGATTTCCAACTCATTTAATTTGGACACCCGATACTTTTCATTATTGACCATGTCTTTTAGTGATATTCGCAGTGAGGGGATTTTGAATTCAATAGGTAAGAAAAATTTAGATCCATATACCAAGGAAAAGGGTGTGGCACCTGTAGGTGTACGAATACTGATTCGATAAGCCCATAGGGCTGGGTTCAATTGAAAATTCCAATCATGGTCGATGTCATTAATAGTAGTTTTTAGTATTTTCAAGATGGTTTTATTAGGCGCTTCATCCTGATTGTTTCCTTGGGGATAGTAGGGTGTGGAGAATCTATGTTGGAAAGAAAAATTGGAACAAAGCTCTTTGACATCTTGCTTTTTGAATGGGGCCCTATTGTCCATTATGATGGTTTGGGTAATTCCATATTGACATATTAGGTAATTCAAGATGAACTTGGATATTTGTTTCCCTATGATGTAGGTTAATGGAATCGCTTCTATCCATTTTGTAAAATATTTAGTTGTAGTAATAATGAGCTTATGCCCATTTGATGAAGTGGGAGAGATATTTCCTACCAAGTCTAATCCCCGCTATGAAAAAGGCCATGGTGTTGCGATAGGTCTCAGTTCTTGTGTTGGTACATGAACAAGGTCATTATGCTATTGGAATTGATGGCATTTTCTTGAGTATTGAATGTATTCTTGTTCCATGGAGGGCCAATTTTACCTTGTTCTTAGCAAATTTTGTACTAGGTTAGGTCCACTAGAGTGGGACCCACAAATGCCTTCGTGTACCTCTTGTACGGTGATTTTCACTTCTTTTGTGTAAAGACATCAGAGTAAAGTACCCTCTAAACTTTGATGATATAAGGTGTCTCCTAGGATTGCAAATCGAGAAGTCCTACGTGCAAAGGTTTTCTTTTGGTTTTTTATCAATTCAAGAGGTATGATACCATGCTAGATATAATCGAATGTGTCTTGGTATCATGGTGAGTTAGAACCAACAACAACACACACTATTTCTAATTCCAAGATATCGAATGTCGATACAAATAGTTGCTCCACAAGGAATTCATACTTACAAATGTTTTGTGGAATATTGAGAAGTGAACCTATCATTTCCATAGCATCATCTACTCTGTTGTTGATTTGAGGAACCTATTCAAAGGTGATGATGACAAAATATTGTTTAAAACTATCCACCATCCTTTTACATGGCATTGAATTTTCATCCTTTATTTGATACTCATCGGTTACTTTCCTGACCACTACTTGAGAGTCTTCATAAACCTATAGTCCTTTTATCCTCTATTCGATGGCCATCTTCAGCCTTGCGATTAATGCTTCATACTCTGAGATTTTATTTATACATGGGAAAGAAATTTGATAAGCCTTAGGTATACTATATCCCTGTGGTGTGATAAATAAGATACATGCTCCTAAGTCATGTTGAGTGTGGGACCTATCAAAGTATAAGGTCTACTAGCTTGTATGTTCTATTAGCAGTATGCTTTCATCTGGGAAGTCTATTGTGAGAGGCTAGTTATCTTCCATTGGTGCTTCTGCTAGTTGATCTACTATGATCTATCCTTTTATGGCTTTCTCATCTACATACTCTATGTCAAACTTGCTCAGTATCATCACCCATTTAGCAATCTTGTTTGTTAGAGCTTCTTTTTATAATACGTACTTTAGTGGATCTATGTTTGAGATCAACTTTACTTGTCTATTCAAAATGTAGAGTCTCAACTTCTATGCCACAAAGATGATTGAGAGACACACTCTTTCTATGGGTAAATAGTTCAATTCATAGCCCACCAATATTCAGCTGATGTAGTAAAATGCTCTTTCCTTTTTATTGTCATCTAGTTGTGCTAGAAGAGCTCCTAGTATTACTTGTGTTGTAGAAACATAGAGTATCATTTCTTTATCTAGAATAGGTGGAATTAATACTAGAGGAGTGAGTAGATACTCCTTGACTTGTTAGAATGATTGATCACATCTACCATCCCATTTGAATGTGATGCCTTTGTGTAGAAGATGGGTAAGCAGATGACACTTGTCTACCAACTATGTGATGAATCACCTAATGGGTTATAGTTTCCCCTTTAGGCTTCTTATTTGCTTCAATGTCTTAGGAGGAGGAATTTCTAATATGGATTTTACCTTTGCGGGATCCACTTCGATGCCTCTTGTTGATACTATGTACCCTAGCAATTTTCTAGATGTTACTCCAAATACATACTTTTTTGGATTGAGCCTCAAGTTGTACTATTCGATCCTATCAAAAACTTTAGCTAGGTTGGTCAAATGGTCTTCTCTTTTGATTTTTTTTTCTAGTATTTCATCCACATAATCTTCCATGGTTGTATGCAACATATCATGAAATATTGTAGTCATTGCTCACTGATATGTTGCTCCTACATTCTTTAGACTGAATGACATGACATTCTAGCAGAAGGTCCCCCATGCATAAGTGAATGTTGTTTTATGTTGATCATAAAGAGATATCTTTATCTGATTATATCCAGAGAAGGCATCAATTAGTGACAACATTTCATGCCCTACAATTAGATCTATGATCATATTGATGCTCGAAAGAGGGAAGTCATCTTTTGGGAAAGCCTTGTTTAGATTTCTAAATTTCATGTAGATTCTTATGCCCCCAGTGAGCTTTGATACTAGTACTAGATTCAATATCCATTCAGGATAATCAATTGGTCTAATGAAGCCCACAACTAGTAGTTTCTTCAGTTCTTTTACCAAAAGTGCTATCTAGGGATGCATATTGTGTAGCTTCTGCTTAATGGGCTTAGCTCCAAGAAATATCACTAGGTGGTGTATGAAGAATATTGGACCTAGCCCTGGCATGTTTGCATATTTCCATGTGAATTTTTATCTTTCTTTCATTCATGAATGCTAAGAAGTTCACCTTTTCTTCTTGATCAAATTATTTTTCATGGTATGTGATTTTGGGTGTTTTTGATGTGCCAACATTGATTGCTTTAGCTTCTTCAACTAGCAGTATTCACTTCTATTGATATTCATAAATAGGGAGATTGAATCCTCCATCTTTGGGTTCCTTAGAGAGGTTTTCACCCTCAGATTTGTCCTTTATTTTTATCTTTTTAGGATCCGATAGAGCCACATCATGATTTTATCTAGAGGATGTTATTTTTATTTTTACATTTTCCTTTTCAATTTTGTGACTAGAGGACACAATCTCCCCTCCAAAATATGCTTCATTTTCAAGTTCCATGACAAAACTTGCTTTATGATCTCCTGATGGTATATTGGTTCGAAGTCCCATAAACTCTACAATAGCTTCATCATTCTGAAATTGATCCAAAATAGGTGTATGATATAGTTGGTCCCACTTCATCAACTATGGGTAGTAGAGAGTTATGCTCTCATCATTATCTGTAAAGCTTATCAAAGTTGTCGAAATGGTCAATATAGTTGTGGTATAATTCTCCCATTAAGTATCTAGTGCATCATCACTAGAAGTGAGGGAATCCCATTCATATGTGTTGAAGTCTATTTCATAAGTATAGTTTCTAAATATAGGTTCACTAGTTCAAGTAGAGACAATACTTATTCTAAATATTTCAAATAGGTCCTCTATTGGTAATTCATTGTTTATATGATCCAATGTTTGGAGTACCCACATCTATCAAACCATATCCTAGTCCCATGTTCTTCTTTATTTGTTCCGCTATAATAGGTTCCCACTACCTTGTTTGTGTCACCCAAGGCCACCTTTTCTAGTGTATCCCATTTGTTTGGCTAGCTGATACCCTTTACTACTAGGATAAATCGGAAGGGATTGTAGTTTTTATGATTCTTCTTGTTGTTCTTTTTAGATCATTGATGAGAGGTCCTCTTTAAATATTTCCTCATCCTTCATATCCCCCCACTTAGTAAAGATTGTGGGCTTGACTACCATTGTTACTACTTGAACATGTTTGATCTCCTTAGGCCCTCCGTAAACCTTTGGTATTGGGGGAATCATTCCAATGCAAAATGCTTGATTGAAACGATAGTTTCCATTACCCTTGTTAAGTACTTAAACCTTGGGATCAGATTTTCGTTGCTCAATTGATAGGGGTTTAGATGAAGTTGATGGTCGTGTTGAGGAGTCAACATATGAGAAGGATTGGAATGATATATCATTTCTAGGTATTCATTGGATTTTTTTATATTTCTCCTCCAATTTTGCACAATAGTGGAAGGGTTCAGGATTGACATATACTATAACCTCCTTTCCTTCGTGAGGAAATTTTAGACACTGGTGAAATGTTGAGGGAACTGCTTGTAGTGTATGAATCCATGGGCATCCTAGAAGAAGGTTATATGGTAGCTCAAGTTCCAGCACCTGACATCTTTTTGTTGTTTCCTATCATATTTTTATAGGAATCCTGATGGTTCCTTCTAAATTTCTTTTGAGGTCATCATAAGCCCTTATAGTGATGCTTTTTCCCTTGTCAATTACATCATCAGAATACCCTGACTATTTAACAAATTTCAAGGTACAAATGTTTAAACCTACACTATTATCTATCAATACTCTCTTGAATTTATGTTTATGGACACCAACCTCTATATAGGGCTTGGTTGCAGAACAATTTCTATCAAAGGTCTTTCTCAGAAAATACTAAATGATGATTGGTCATGATTTTTCCAACCATGTCTTGAAATTGATTAGGATTGAGGTCATCAAGGACTAATGCTTCCAAATATTTCTCTAGTATTTCCTTATGCACAGGTGATAATTTCAAAAACTCTAGGATGGAGATCAAAGTGGGAGTCTTCTTCAATTGTTCCAAACTACTATAATCATTAGATGACCTAGTTGTGGGTTTAGGTGGGGCTCCTTATATTGTGAATTTCCTCAATCGGTAGTTACATTACATTCGGGGTCCTTGCCTTGTATAGTTGACACATTGAATCTAGTGCCATCTTCTTGGGAGAGGGTACCTAGGACAGTGTCACCATAAGTATATTTGGCACTATGATAGTCTTGCTTTCCCTTTGTCATTTTTCTTAGCATGGTAAGGAATTGGATTCGTGTAGATTTGGAGATCTTTGTTTCTAGGATGGTGTTCTATATCAACTTCTCCCTTGTCGATTAATTCATGCACTATATGTTTAAGTCTCATTTAGTTATTCATCGTATGTCCCTTGATCTTGTGGAACTCACATAAGTCTTTTTCATTGTACCATGGTGTTTTAAAACTCGAATCTTCATATTTTGTGTGCTCATTGACTTTAATGAGGTTGGATGGACTAATTTTCCCATGATTGCCTTAAGTGTTTCTCCTAATGCAGTAAATTTCCTCCTTGGTTGGTTATACTATCTTTGTTGTCCTCCTTGATTTATCGGTTGGTTATTTGATTGATTATTTTGGGGATAGCTTAGTTGTTTTTTCTATGTGTTGTTGGGAGCATAGCTCGTTTGTGCAACTTGGTATTTATTTTATGTTCCATTGGGATTTTTTACATTCCATACAACTCTAGCATCAACTACTCTATCATTTGTAACATTTTTTTTCTTGGCCCAAATATTGGGTTTGTCATTCAAACTAGATTGTCTTTTAAGTTGTTTAGTTTAATGACTCCCCTTCCTATGAGAGCTCTTTCAATGTGTAGTCACTTTTCAATAGTCTCTTTGAAATTATTGGGGAAAAACATGGTGAGTTGGTAATTTATTTTCATTTGGACATTGGAAACAAAGATATCCATCGGTTCTTTGTCAAGAATAGGCCACTTGCACCTACTAGCTTTATGTCTCCATCTTTGTAGGTAAGATGTAAAGGATTATCCTTAGATTTGTTTAATCTTGTAGAGGTCAGTGATGGTGACATCCTATTCTATGTTGAATGAGAAGTGGTTCACAAACTTTTTAGTCAATTAATCAAAACTCTTAATACCTAGTGGTAGATGAGAGAACCATTCCATAGTGTGACCAGTAAGACTACTTGGAAAAAGTATCATTAGGTAGGAATCATTATTTTTCACTTCCATGCAAGCTACCAAGAAATCTTGCACATGTTATATCAGATTTCCCATTCCCTTATACTTATCAAATTTTGGTATTTCAAAAATTTTAGGGAAAGGGAGCATAGTAATAGAGCGATAAAAAGGGAATAGACATATATCTTGTAGAGCGTAGGTTTTCTTTGGTTTTCCAATCTATATGGCCAATATCCTTTGATTCATGGCTTTTAGTTTCATGCCTACCCCTGTGTTGGTACATTTGTTTGGGGACCCTATTCATAGTAGCTTTGTTACAAAATGTTTGTTTGGTCACAGGTTTGGTATGGTGGAGGTATATCACCTTAGTAACCATGTTGGGTGGAAGGAGGGTTAATTCCTTGTTGTATGAAAGGATGATTAAGTCCTTGTTGATTTAAAGGACTATTAAGTCCTTATTGTGTGGAAGGAGGATTAAGTCCTTGTTGATTGTAAGGAGGATTAAGTCTTGGTTGTGGTAAAGGAGGATTAAGTCCTTGTTGATTGTAAGGAGTGTTAATTCCTTGTTGTGTGGAAGGAGGATTAAGCCCTTGTTTATTGTAAGGAGGGTTAAGTCATTGTTGTGTGAAAGGAGGATTAAGTCCTTGTTGTGGGAAAGGAGAATTAATTCCTTGTTGATTGTAAGGAGTGTTAAGTCCTTGTTTTGTGAAAGGAGGAGTAAGTCCTTGTTATGGGAAAGGAGTATTAAGTCCTTGTTGATTGTAAGGAGTGTTAAGTCCTTGTTTTGTGGAAGGAGGATTAAGTCCTTGTTCATTGTGTTGAAGAGGGGGACCTTGATAGTGCATTGGTGGTACACATTACTATGGTTAACTCTACTAAAGGGTACCTTGGTAGTGCATTGGTGGTACACCTTGTTGTTGGGATGAATTGTTTTGAAGGTTACCCTAGTAGTGCATTGGTGGTACAACTTCTTGTTGGGATGAATTATTTTGAAGGTTACCTTGGTAGTGTGTTGGTGGTACACCTTGTTGTTGGGATGAATTTTTTTGAAGGTTACCTTGGTAGTGTGTTGGTGGTAAACATTATTGATTTGGTATGTTGGTTGAAGGATCACTATATGATGCATTATGTGGTATATATTTTCCTTGTGGTGGGATATTACTTTGTTGTTCCATTGTTGGAAATTTTCCCATTTTTTTATATTATTTTTTTGTGGCATATATTGAGTGGTTCCTCCTTGATATTGTTGGGCCAATGCTACTTGCTCGATTTGGGATGCTTTACTAAACAAAGTGTTGTCCATTGGTTGATCATTTATTTGTGAGAAGATTGGTGGAATGTTCAAAATATCTACTAGTTTGGGTATCTTTCTCAGGACTAATTTATCCCCTAAAGGAATGAGGTGAGGATCCTTAAGACTTTCCACATTAAACTCTATAGGTAGTTTAGAACCACATTGTGCTAATTTGAAGAAGTATGCATTTGGATCCTTTCTTAGTAGTTTGTCCATTAGTTTAACTACTGATTGTTGGAGTGTTGAAAGAATTATTCCTCATCTATTTCTTCCTCACTATCCACTTATTTTATGACCATGTCCTTGGGATTTTGATTTGACCTATCCATCATTTCTTGTTGTCTACAGATTACTTCCTCCTCGCTTGGTGGTTGGCTTGATGTTTCTTTGAATGTTGGTTCCTTTTGAGGAGTTATAAGGTCACTTGGTCTATATCCCCATGCGACACTTCTGTCATTTGTGGTGTTTTTTGGGGGAACACTAGAGCTAATTTTGTTTGCTCCCATATTTCTTCTATGCCAAGATCGTGTGGTTGTCATACACAAGTGCCAAGATTTTATTGAAGTTGGTGATTTCTAACTTAATGCTTTGTTTTTGGCATTTCCTATTTTTTTGAGTGTTTTGGGATTTTTCTATTTTAAAAGGATGGTATCTATCCCCACACGGGACGGTCCTTTTGACTACAAGATCCACTTTTCATTCCTCTTTGTCTAGGATATTAGCTATGTTTCTCCACTAATTTGGTGTTTCGTTTCTCTCAAATACAAAGCTTCTCAAACTACTGATGATGTCTAATTGTTCACCTTCAATTTGTGTGAGGTTTGGTTGTATGATAGGTGTCATAATAATTGTTTATTGAACTAGATTAGTTGGATTCCAAATGGTCATAATGTGAATGATGAAGGTGTTGGGTGTTTTTTATATTGTTTTTTGGATACTCAAGACCCTAAAGTTTGAGTGGTGTTTTGGATGTCTTGGAAATGATACTATTTTTGGGACTCAAAATGTTGAAAACCTAGATTGATGTTTCACTTCATTTTTATAGAGGAAATGTTGTGAAGAATTTACTTGAACTAGCCTTGAGGTTCAAGCAAATGTTGATATCTTATAATTTTGAATGAAGGAATAATCCAAGGTTGTGTTTTGATTTTGAATCCTAAAACTAGGTTGGTGTGTTTGATTTTTTAAATGGTGGATATGGACTGATGTAGATATGACATGTTTTTGGATGTCTAAATATTTCATTCTCCAAATGCCAAAAAGATTAACCAATTCATGATCAATTTCTAGTTTTCACCAAAAAATAAGGTAAAAGTGGCAATCTTAGAGCAATAGCAGTAATTTCTGTCAAAAAAGGATAGATTTATGTCAATAGCGGCCAAGTCTAAAGGACAAATATGGTAAAAATTCTCAAAAGCAGCCTCTATTTGTGATTTTTCTAGTTGGTGAATTGTGCAAGCAAAAGCAGTTGTCTTGATCAAAAGTGGTAAGATCTTAGTCAACTGTAGCTAACAAAATGGATCAAGTGTGGCAATGTTAGGATCAACTGTGGTAATTTTATGTCAAGTGCATTCAATTTTGCAAAAGAGGTAGGTTTTTAATACTGATTGTCAAAATCTAGAAAGCAAAAGTGGCCTATTTTAGATCAACTATGGCATTATTAAGGTCAACATCGGCAAAAATAGCAACAATAGCAATTTTTTGTGCAAATTTTTTTCCAGTTTCTATTTTGGCAATAGTTTGGATAAATTTACAAATTTTGATATTTTTTTTATCTAGTTTGAGAATTTTGCAAGTGATACAATGCAACATAACAACCAAAACAATTTGACCCTAAATTTTTATAGCTTAAGCAAGTTTCTTTCCACAAAATCTCAAAGTTTGTGAAAGTCGAAATGCTAAATCCATGGTTCCCAATATTGACTTTGTTCTTAGTGTGACTTGAAATGTAAGCCTAAATATTCAGAAACCTTTAGAGATATTTGCTTAAGATATCTTTTAAGGAGTACAAATATACAAATGGTATTCACACTAAGTCTAAAGGGTTTGAGATTTGATAACCATGTTCAATGCTTATTTTGATGTGTTCATTTTAAATCAAACATAGTTTTTGATGTCCAAAGTAACCAAGAGATTTGGTAAGTTCGTGAAAAAAAATTACACCCTAGGGATAGACATATTCTTTTATATAGGCTTACCTCATGCCTCGAAGGGATGATTTTACATGCAACTTATGGAGAGTGTTTTAATCTCAACCATAATTTGGACTTGGTAAATAACTTCTCGGAAGTAAATTCCAATGCACCACTTTCAAATAATGTTTTGGCTAAAAAGGGGTGGCTTCTACTACATTGTTTCTTGTATACACCTAAAAACGGTCATCACCTTTAATCAATTAAATACTAGCAATTTGATTAATATTTCAACTACATATAAATAAATGCTCAATTTATTTATATTGTTCACTCTTCTCTAATTCTCCAAAATCTAAAAAAATTTCTTCTAAATTAATTAAATAAACAAGGCTCCCTAAACTTGTTTTATTTAATTAAACTTCATTAAATCCAATTAGGAATTAAAGCACATTTCTACAAACAAAAAAATTGTGCCACCTCATCAAGGTCACATGAAAATAAATAACTCTAATTTTTAATTAGAATTATCCTCCACCAATTTCAAAAATCACATGGTCTTTCCTTCCCACACTTTCACCAATTTTGGAAGCACATGATCCCACACTTGCATCTTCCATCCAAATGGCATGTTCCCCATTGGTCAAAATATTCTTCCCACACTTTCACCAATTTTGGAAGCACATGGTCTTCTCTTCCCACACTTGAATCTTCCATCCAAATGGCATGTTGCCCATTGATCAAGAGGTTCTTCCACACACATGGTATGTTGGCTTTGGTCAAGGGGACAACATCTTTATTCTCTTCATCTCCACCATCCATTCTTCTTATTCGAATCTGGACCGCTGATTATTGCCACCTCACTATATGCTTGGAAAATGCTATAAATACAACCCTTGGGCCTTGTATTTGGTATCCACATTTGAAGTAAAGTTATCATTGGAGCTTGGAGCATTTTGGGAGTCTTATAGCTAGTCTTTATATCATGTTTTGCTTTGCATTGACGTCTTAGCTTTAAATATTGCTTCATAGTTGCATTTTATGTCCCATCTTGCATCATAGTTGCATTTTAGATTAGTTCATTTTTAGTTTGCATTTGAGCATATGTAGAATCATGCATAGGATCATATAGATCACCACCATCGTATCCACCTCCACTTGTCCATTTATCGTCAACATCATCCTTCCCTCATCATAGCCTTCATCATCATTCTTTGCATATAGTTTCATGTAGGTATATAGTTGGCTTGTATGTTGAATACCAATCTCATTTCTTAAGTGTCATTCTAATAGCCTTTGTGCACATAGAAATCTGAGGGCCAAAAAGGTTAAAGGAATCATTTAAGAATAGAGAACAATGAAACGTTTTTGAAGATTTTTTTTGTTGTAGTTAGAGTAGTTCTATGATTCAAATCTTTAATATAATATGTCTCATTGGTGTTTGTGTGCTTTGGTATTGATTTAATAACTTTCCCATATTTCACACACATAAATTGGTGCCCACCGTGGGGCCCTTGCCACATTTTTAATATTTTATAACAAGTTTTCTAGCAGGTTACAAACTAGACTTGAGGTTTAGCACAACCAAAAGATTGTAAACTTTTAATCCTAATTTTGATGCATCCGCAGACAAAGATTAATACTTTTTGCATAAGGTTAAAATGAAGCAATCCTAGGGTAGACATTCAAATTAAAATAAACCAATCCTAGGGTAGTCACCAAATAGTTGATATATCTTTGATAAAATGAATCCCATGTCTTTTGTGAAGCAACATCTTCACCTAGCTTGGCAAATTTCTTATTTGGGTTTAAAATTGAACAAGATTATTTGTTGTGGTTGTTAGGTGATAGGCCTATGCTCTCCCCTTAACTGGGTGATCAAAATGCCAAACTCATCTTTTACTTTCATGCACTTTATGCTTTATTAAAACCTTTAGCAGGCTTGCTCTTGTGGGAAAAAGTACTCACCCAAGAGGAACGACCTAAGTGGGAACACCTAAAGCCAAGGTTTCCAACCCACTATAATCAAAAGTGAGTGTTGATGAAAATCCACTCAACAGTAGTGTGCAAGATAACCGTCCCCAAAGCCTTTGTTCTAAAGGTTGGGAGGTCTCTTGAGGGAGTATATCATTTTCTACACTGAATGGAAATCCTTACTACGAACCTTAGTGTAGAAGCCAACCGTGTGAATTTCCGAACATCTTAATAAACACAGTGCAAGGGGAGGGAAGAATCTTCCCCTAGGATACTCACCATATAATTTCCAGGGACCTTTTTCTCAAGGGATCGAGAAATATAACTTTGAGTACGCGCCTAGAAAAGACAAAAAAATGGGTGCCCCCTAGGGGGTGACATGACTGTGTGAGCCTACGCAATTCTAAGATGTCGGCTATGGATATTATGATGACCTTTTTGACAACTAAGAGTGAGTCTGTCTAAAGTTCTTATTTTGTTCAATACCCATGGAAATATTGAGAACATACACTTTTTTTTTAGTCTTAGGACTTTAAAAATAACTGTTTTCTACTATATGTCATGTTTTTCAAACATTAAATTAGATAAAGATCATCTAATCCAGAAAACTGTCAAAACATGTCTATCTCAACGCATTGACTGGATCTTTTAGCACATCCATGGTAAAGTTTAGTGCATCCCTGGCACATGATAGCACATTTGTTTTCTCAGTCAAAATAGTTTTTTGATGCAATCTAGTAACAATTATGGTCTTTTTTATGCTCAAGATCTATAAATCTACAACCTTTATTAAGAAATCCCTTGAGAAAAGGATCAAGAAACCAAAAAATTCCTTTAGTTATAAGAATCTTTTGAAAAGGAGAAAGTTTTGCTTGAGCATAGAACTTTCCTTCATCGATATCATGACTTTTCTATGGGTTTTACTAATGATTTTTCTTCGGAACCGTTGTCTTCACAAGCTTTCTTTCAAAGAAGAGCTCTCTTGCAGAAGCATAATCACAGTCAGCCCATTTACCCCTCTTTCATCCCACAACCTATGATTTTGTATTCTAATCATCCTAATCAAGTGTTGCAATAGAGAACTTGGCAACCATAGGCATTTACAAAAACCCTTATTTTCACCAACTAAGATCAAAATATCATAAAGTGAAAACATCACCTATTTCTGATTTCAAGTTTAATTTCCATAACAAGATCAACATCCTTTCAACTAGGGAATCATGAGCTAAAATTAGAAAATTCTTTAGTCATATCTTGACTAAGATTTTCAACAATTTGCACTCATCCATTTGTGATCAAAGTTAGTAGGAATTAGGTATAAGTTTATGCCTGTTATTACAAGATCTTGAAAGCATATAGAAGAAGATGAAAGAGAAAATCCATTGGACAACATGGGTGATAAAGAAGAAAATCCTTTTCATAGGTTTGGTACAGGGACTAGTTCAAATAATGATGTTCCAATAATTGAGGAGTTACTTTAGGAGGCTGAACATGATCCCCAATTCCATACTCTCTTGGACAAGATTTTAGAATGAAATAAAGAAAGGTACTTTCTTTTGCTTGCAATTCAAGGAGCCAAGCTACCCTCTAATTTTGATACAGAGAAGATTAAAGAGGGTCCTGAAATAGTTGAAACCTCCCTTAATGAATTTAGTTCTCTTACTCAACAGATAAGAGAATTACAAGGAAAAATTACAAAAATACAAGGGGGAACTATCAAGAAATATGTTTTGGAGGATATCTGTCCATATCCCTTTGATAGGAATCTCAACATGGTTCCTTTTCTAAAACATTGTGAGATCCCAAAATTTGACAGATACAATGGAAAAATGGATCCCATTGATCATGTCAGAGACTTTCGAAACATGAGCTTGGAATTTTCTCATGAAGATACGTACCTGATGCGATTGTTTCCATGGAGTTTAGGTGGGCAATCTATGGAGTGGCTTTCCAAAATCACTACCCCCATCAAAACATTTGAGGAGTTAATTAATAAATTCATATCTCAGTACTCCTACAATATACAACATCAAATAACCATGCTTTATTTGTGCAAAGTAAAACAAAAGACTAGGGAAACTTTTATCACATTTTTACAAAGATGGAGAAGATTATTTGCAAGATATTCTCGTCCTGTTCCTAAAAAGGAAAAGATGGAAATCTTTATCGATAGTTTAAATCAAGAGATGCATTATAGGCTAAATCTTCATTGTCCTCAATCATTCGAGAAATTGATTGAAAATGCGATCACCATTGAAGGAGCCTTGGTCAAGAGAGGAACATTAAAACTTGACAAAGATGGTCCAAATTCATATAACAATAACAAAAACAACAACAACAATGATAAGTCATGATTCTAGACCAAGAATAAGAATGTTGTATGGGGTAATGGATGCCAACAACGTAAAAGCAAATCCAACCATTCTTAATATCTCAGGTGTTCAACGTAATAATACAAATCATGGAAACTCAAGTAACCAAGGCAGTAACAATACCAATCAAGGAAACCACACTAATCAAGGAAATGTGGCAAATAATCATGGTAATAATAATCTCGGAAATGATCAACCCAAGTCTCAATTTTTTTCAAATCGATGGAGTTTCACTCCCTTGGGCCATTCTTTTGAGTCAATTCTCAAAGAGTTGTTGAATCAAAATGTTATCACTTTGCCACCACAAAGAGATTATGATCCATGATTCAAACCACCATCATGGAATGACTCATATTTTTGTGATTATCATAGGTGCAAAGGTCATAAAACTAATAATTTCCAAGCGTTGAAGAATTTGGTTTAGGATTTGATTGAAAATCATACCATAATAGTCGAAGGAAATAATGCCAATGAAGATCATCAAGCATTCAAGGATCCTCTTCCCAATTATCAAAAAGGGGAATCCTCAAGTGACAAAGGAAAGAACGTGAATCATGCCTATGACACTACCATTAATCATATCTACACTGATGACCAGCAAGTCAATGTCATCAAAGTAAAGGGAAAACAACAATATCAAGAGGTCAATGCAATGACAAGGGGACATGCTAAAATTAATGTTAAAGGAAATTCATCTAAGTTAGTTGTTCCCCCTCCAAGCCAGTACAATTTGGTTGATCAACTATGGAAAACATCGGCTCAAATTTCTATCTTGGAGCTTCTTAAAATATCGCCAACACACAAGGACATTCTAGAAAAGGCTCTTGTTGACACAACCGTGTCTCCTAATTTGGATATCAATAGTTTTCAAGCCATGGTGGGACACTTGTCTTCACCAACATGTCTTTCCTTTTCTGAAAAGAATGATTCCTCCATGACACATCCCCATAATTCATCACTTTATCTAGAAGTCATGGTCCATAAAACCCAAATCAGGCATGTCTTAATAGATGGGGGAGCTGGTCTAAATATTTGTACTTTAAAATTGGTTCTTGCCTTGGGATATTTTGAAGAGTCTATTGATCTAAGGAGAAAAATAAAAATCAAAGCATATGATGATGAGGAACGAGCTTCCAAGGGCCTCATCATGCTACCTATCAGAGTGGGACCCGTTGTAAAGAGAACTTTTTGTCAAGTTCTGGATCGAGAATTATCCTATAACATACTTTTGGGTAGCCCATGGATCCATGAGATGGAAGTAGTACCATCAACATACCATCAATGCCTAAAATTTCCTTATGATGGACAAGAAATAACCATACCAGCGGATCATAACAGTAGTCAGATTTTTTCTAACCTTAGAGCAACTTAGGACACATTTGTCCCACATAATAGAGAGTCTATGGCCATCTTTACTTCTAAACACAGTGAACAAGCAAGGGAAATGATAAGAAATTTTGGCACCAAGATAAAGTTAAAAGATAATGGGGTGGGATAATATTCACTATGTCTCTCTAATCTACCCATATCTCCAAAATCCCATGGTCAACAATCAACATCAATGCAATAGGCTACAACAGCTTCAGCATCAGGCACACAAGCTTCAATTCCCATCACCAAGTTTGATGGAAGATTTAGCAAGACAGATACTCAAGAAAATGAAATGGAAGATAGAGCTATCCTTGATTGGCTCTATAAAGATGAAGAAGAATCGGTACAACATGTCAAGTTACCCATAGAATAATATGGAAAAGGTTATGCAATCATGCAACAAATGGGTTATGAAGGAAATGGCCCTATAGGTAAAAGAAAAGAGAGTATTTTTGAACCTATCCAACTCAAAAAAATGCACCCAAAGGATAAGACTGGGTTAAGATATGGTGAAGATACAAAGCAAGAAGTGGTACAAAGAATGTCTAATGAGGAGTTAGCCAAAACAATTCTGAGAATTCAAGCAAACAATTTTGACACTGATTCCAATGAATATGAATGGGGTGACGTCTCTGATGATACATTCTTGACGGAAAAAAGGGTGGATGTCATACACAAATTTGCACCCACATTCTTACAAGGAGAAAGCTCAAGGCCTCCACTTGATTATGTTCTACTAAGTGATCATGACTCAAGTGAGACCGGTTCAATTCAAAGTGAGATAGATCATCCATAGGAGGATACCATTCTAGACCTCTCTCATAATGACATCAATAATAGCATCATGATCCTAACAGCCAGTGACCTTACTCATCCTAACGATCCATTTCCTTTGGTCTATCCCAGACTCATCGATTGGGAAAAAATCACACCAATTGATATCCCAAATTTTCCAAATGACAAAACCATCATAAACTTCCTTTGTTCATCCCAATCAGAAACAAGTTCCACTAGGGAATCACAAGATCAAAGTTTTCGACAGGAAAGTGCCAAGTTTCTCAGCTATGAAATAAATAACATAAAAGAAAGATCTAATGGTGAAAACTTAACAAAGGCAGTATTAGATCAAGAAAAGAGAAAAATAAAAAGCGTATCCAAAAGTGAAAACCTTTCAAAGGAACTAGAGGATGGGAAACTTGAAACTCTCCCGGAACATTATCAGGAAAGATCTTCTATTCTAATAGAACCAATGGAGGCACTCAATATAGGTACTATGGAACAGCCCAAAGTATTGCAACTTGCTGCATCTCTAACAGAAGAGGAAATAACAAGATTCACAGAATTTCTCAAGAATAATCAAATCAGTTTTGCATGGTCCTACACAGATATGCCTGGATTAGATCTAGATCTCATCATGCATCATCTATCTATCATGTCGGGGGAAAAACCCGTAAAGCAAAAACTCAGAAAAATGCATCCACATTGCATTATTGGTTAAGGAAGATTTAAAGAAGCTTTTAGATGTTGGATTCATTCAGTCTATTGACAATGTAGAATGGATCTCCAATATCTTACCTGTTTCAAAACCAGACAGAAGAATTAGAATTTTTATAGATTTCAGGGATTTGAACAAAGCATGTCCTAAAGACGATTTCCCTCTACCAAACATAGATATGATTGTTGATTTGACTATTGGACATGCGATGTACTCATTAATGGATGGATTTTTAGGATATAATCAGATAAATATTGCACTAGAGAATCGGGATAAAAGGGTGTTCACATATCCTTGGGGTGCCTATTTCTGGAACGTAATGCCATTCGGATTGAAGAATGCAGGAGCTACATACCAACGTGCAATGACAATGATT
Organism: Sequoiadendron giganteum; assembly: GCA_007115665.2. NCBI lineage: Eukaryota > Viridiplantae > Streptophyta > Pinopsida > Cupressales > Cupressaceae > Sequoiadendron > Sequoiadendron giganteum. The sequence goes on from CM021107.1 coordinate 270,552,889, forward strand.
TTTCATGATATAATGCACACATTCATGGAGGATTACATTGATGATCTCCTCACCAAATCTAACACCAGGGAAGGACACATAGCTATCTTATCTAAAAATTTCAAAAGAATGGAGCAGTTCAAAGTGAGACTTAATCCAAAGAAATGTGTCTTTGGAGTGAAATCTGGAAAGCTGCTGGGTTATATCATATCAGAAAAGGGAATTGAGGTGGATCCAACTAAGGTACAATTAGTTCTTGATATGCCACCACCAAAGAAAATTAGTCAACTACATTCTTTTCAAGGATGGTTACAATCCATTAGAAGATTCATTGCGCAACTGGCAGATAAAAGTTTACCTTTTACTCATCTCTTACATAAGAAAGTTCCATTTAAATGGGAGGAAAAATGTGAAGTAGCATTTGATCAGATAAATCAGTACCTAATGAATCCACCAGTGTTGATTCCACCAATACAAGGTGCACCACTCATATTGTATATTCTGCCACAGAAGTGTCCTTAGGAGCATTATTAGCAGAATAAGACAACTCAAGAAAAGAGCGAGTAATCTATTACATCAGTTGAACTTTGACAAGTCATGAGCTTAATTACACCTTCATTGGAAAATATTTCTTAGCAGTGGTGTTCACTTCTCAAAAGTTATGACACTACATGCTAACTCATACAATAAAGCTTGTGGCTAAGATTGATCCACTCAAATATCTTCTAAGTAAGGCAACCTTAACTGGCAGGTTGGCTAAATGGGTCATGATCCTGAGCGAGTTTGACATTCATTATGTGGATTGAAAAGCTATAAAGGGACAAGTGATTGTAGATCAGTTAGCAGAAGCATCAATGATAGCAAAACACCCAATACACATTGATTTTCCTAATGTCGATGTATTCACAACAGTTATCAAACAACCATGGGCGCTCTACTTTGATGGTTCCTACACTCAACATGGTTTAGGAGGACGGATTCTTTTTATTACACCTCAAGGACATACAATTCTAAAATATTATCGACTAATGTTCCCTTGCACAAACAGCATAGCTGAGTATGAGGCACTATTGATTGGCATGAGAATTGCAGTAGACTGGAAAATCACAAAACTTCAAGTTTTTGGTGATTCACAACTTGTTATAAATAAAATCAATGACGAATATCACACTAAGGATGACAAGTTGATACCTTACAAAAGAATGGTGGATGATTTCAAGAAATACTTTGTTGATATCAAGTTCATACAAATTCTGCATATTGATAATAAAGCAGCAGATGCAATGGCTACAATCACATCTCTACTCCAGTTGTCAAAGAATCAAGCATGGTATGATTTCCTGGTGGAACAATTGTTTTCTCACGCCTATGACAATCCAGAAAGTCAAATCATTTGTCATTTAACCAATTATGATTCTCCCTTGTATGGCCAAATCTATGCTTACCTAAAGGATACTATTTTACCTTTAGATTTGTCTAGAAATCAAAAACGAAATTTCATCCATCAATCCTCCCGTTATACCTTAGTTGTTGATGTATTATACCAGAATGGTCTAGATGGTACCCTCCTTAGATGTCTCAAACGCGATGAGTCAGAAAAGGCCTTACAAGAGGTACATGGTGGTATTTGTGGGACACACTCAAGTGGACTAACCTTAGCAAAAAAACTTGTTAGATTGGGTTAGTATTGGCCAACCATGGAGAAGGAATCATTCATCTTTGTGAAGAAATGTGCAAAATGTCAAATTCATGGGAATCTCATTCTTGCTCCTATTCAGGAATTACAACCCTTCACCACAACATGGCCTTTCGCTCAGTGGGGATTGGATCTAGTTGGCAAGATACACCCATCATCTTCAAATGGACACAAATTCATCATTATAGCCACTGAGTATTTTACTATGGATTGAAGTTGTTCCCCTAACAACTATTACTAGAAAACAAATCTCTTCATTCATTTTGAGCTATATCATCTGTCGATATGGTATTCCCAACTCCATTATCACAGACAATGGAAGACCCTTTAAAAATAAGGATGTTAATGAGCTATGTGAAATATTTCGCATCCAACACAGGTTCTCTACACCTTACTATCCACAAGGGAATGGTCAAGCTGAAGCCTCAAACAAAACAATACTGAAGATCTTGAAGAAGACGGTAAATGATGTGGATCATGATTAGCATGTCCAGTTAAATCCATATTTGTGAGCCTATCAAACCAGCATTCGCATGCTGATAAGTGCCACCCCATATGCCTTGGTTTATGGAGCAGAAGCAATCTTGCCACTAGAAGTTGAGATTCCTTCACTTCGGGTCTCACTGAAGGGACTCATAACTGATGAGGATTATAGATTTTCAAGACTACAATAACTAGAGCTACTTGATGAAAGATGACAAAGTGCGGTCAATCACTTGAAGGGTTATCAAAAAATCATGTCCTATAGCTACAATCATAGAGTCATGGCACAAACATTTCAAGTGGGTGACTTGGTCCTGAAAGAAAATACCCGCAACCAACAAGATCGGGAGAAGAAAGGAAAGTTTGAGCCAAATTGGCTGGGTCCATTTGTCATCATCGCCGCATATGGTTCTAGAGCATATCAATTATCTACACTAGAAGGGGACCTGTTTGAAGATCCAATCAATAGCATTCATTTGAAGAAGTTCTATGTCTAAAAAAAATACAAAAATGGCATAAAAATTCCTTAAAAAAAAAAAAAAATTGTTGCCTTGATGAAAACCTAGCAAATAGGCATCTTGGTGACAGCAAAAAAATAACAAAATCTGAAAAAGTGCAATAAAAAAAAAGTGAAAACTTGGCAAACAGGCGTTATTTTTTATATAGTCAGCTCTTCCATCTATTAAGTTACATCCTGCATCGCTCATTCTTAGCCATTGGATCAGCATCAATTCCATCTCTTGCCATCATATTTGCATCATGCGTGTAACATTTCCTCATGACGATAAGGATTTCATCATGGCTTGATGATCATTGTTTATATTTCAGGCAGTAGGTTGTGTTTAATCTAGAGTTAAGGTGAAAACTTGTTGGGGCAATCGACTCTTTGAGTCTTTGAGCGGACAATCAACAACATGTGTCAAATATCAGAATATCAAATCAACAATCATTATATCCAATCAAGCCTAGTCAAAACAACCATGAGACATAAACTGAATCAAACTAGATGATCTTAATCTAAATAAAATGAATGAAAAACTTAAAGCACAAGTTGAACTGTTGTTTTTGAAATTTGATGACATCATATCTCTGGAGTGACTCAATGATGTACTGAACTAGAGTCATAAGGAAGGAATATGATTTTTCTTTGATTGCTTTATGTGAGCTAATCATTAATACTATGCAAATTTGTCATGGGACATGATCTACAATGTATCATTGATGACATTTTGAAATTTGTATAGGAAAATGGTTACCTCTTGTCTATTATGCAAACAATACTCAGGTCATCTTGGTCCAATTATACCTCGATGCTTGTATTAACTTTCTATATCAAACATCATCAAAGTTGTACTCAGTTCATTATCAGGGCAGATCTACCCTATAATGCTTGTATTAACTTTCAACATTTCAAACGGCCCAATGATGACAAAAAGCATGACAAATCAGCTATTACAAATGACAACTTTTGCATACGAGATCTACATGGTTAGAGTAGATTGCATCCATGTTAGTTTGCATCTATATTTATGGAATTTTCAAAGCTGCAAAATGATGTTATCTCTATTATCAATGGATTGAGTACACTTGACATTACCCAAAAACACATCATTCTCTTTACATATCACTTGCGTCATCATTTGCATCACATAATCATAACATTGAAATCAAATGCATCCATCATAATCATCATGATCATCATCACATATAAACATCATATAGACACATAGATCATAATCATCATTGCATATCATATAACCTCAAAATCATGATGTCAAATGTACAAGGATATCCGAAGATATAAAGAGATACATATCCAAAAACAAAACAAAACAAAAAAATGCAAATCAGCCAATCAATCAATCATCCTTGTGTTGATCTAGGGATATATCATTCCCCAAAATGACAACACTATCATCATACTCATCCTATCATTGATCCTCACCTATCATGAGGTCAATTATCAATCAAATCAATCAAATCAATCATACTATTTGTTTTCAATCATGAGGACAAATTTATTAGTTATCTTACTATTTTTTTTTCATCAATCATGAAAGAAAATTTATCACTCTTACTATTTTGTTTTCATCAATCATGAAAGAAAATTTATCTATCGTACTATTTGTTTTATCATCAATCATGAAAACAAATTTATCAATCTATCCTATTAGTGAGGCTCATTCATCATGAAGTCACTTTATCAGTCCTACTATCATTCTTATCAGTTATCATCAATCAATAATCACAAATTCACTATCACATGCTCGATCAATCGAAAAACATCATCAATCAAGGCAAAATCAAAGTTCTTCATCTTCATATCAATCCTTCAATAGTGGGTTTCATCAAATCATCCTTATTGGTCGATGAATCGGCCAACAAATCCACGACAAATTTCCAAAAATCATCCAAAATTTCCAAAAAAAATCAAAAATATGAAAAATTCAAAATTTTATCTGATTCATCTCCCGAGGGGGCATATATCCATTAGTACCTGAAAATCAATGTCTAGGGCATCAAAAAAAATTTTGAGCATCAACATCAAATTTTTCTTTGAAGCAACGTGTAAACACATTACTTCAAAGAGGGGAAAAATGTATACACCTAAATACGGTCATCACCTTAAATCAATTAAATACTAGCTATTTGATTAATATTTCAACTACTTATAAATAAATGCTCAATTTATTTATATCGTTCACTCTTCTCTAAAACACTTTCTTCTAAATTAATTAAGTAAACAAGGTTCCCTAAACTTGTTTTATTTAATTAAACTTCATTAAATCCAATTAGGAATTAAAGCACATTTCTACAAAAAAAAATTGTGCCACCTCATCAAGGTCACATGAAAATAAATAACTCTAATTTTTAATTATAATTATCCTCCACCAATTTCAAAAAGCACATGGTCTTTCCTTCCCACACTTCCACCAATTTTGGAAGCACATGATTTATCCCTCCCACACTTGAATCTTCCATCCAAATGGCATGTTCCCCATTGGTCAAAATATTCTTCCACACACATAGCATGGTCTTTTCTTCCCACACTTCCACCAATTTTGGGAGCACATGATTTATTCTTCTCACACTTCCACCAATTTTGGAAGCACATGGTCTTCTCTTCCCACACTTGAATCTTCCATCCAAATGGCATGCTGCCCATTGGTCAAGAGATTCTTCCACACACATGGTATGTTGTCTTTATTCAAGGGGACAACATCTTGATTCTCTTCATCTCCACCATCCATTCTTCTTATTTGAATCTGGAACATTGATTATTTCCACCTCACTATATGCTTGGAAAATGCTATAAATACAACCCTTGGGCCTTGTATTTGGTATCCAAATTTGAAGTAAAGTTATCATGCAAGTTTATCATTGGAGCTTGGAGCATTTTGGGAGTCTTATAGCTAGTCTTTATATCATGTTTTGCTTTGCATTGGCGTCTTAACTTTAAATCTTTCTTCATAGTTGCATTTAATGTCCCATCTTGCATCATAGTTTCATTTTAGATTAGTTCATTTTTATTTTGCATTTGAGAATATGTAGAATCATGCATAGGATCATATAGATCATCGCCATCATATCCACCTCCACTTGTCCATTTATCGTCAACAGCATCCTTCCCTCATCATAGCCTTCATCATCATTATTTGCATATAATTGGCTTGCATGTTGAATACCAATCTCGTTTCTTATGTGTCATTCTAATAGCCTTTGTGCACATAGAAATCTGAGGGCCAAAAAGGTTAAAGGAATCATTTAAGAATAGAGAACAATGGAACATTTTTGAAGATTTTTTTGCTGCAGTTAGAGTAGTACTATGATTCAAATCTTTAATATAATACGTCTCATTGGTGTTTGTGTGCTTTGGTATTGATTTAATAACTTTCCCATATTTCACACACATAGTTCTTATTCATGCTCAAGGGATCCAACACTTTGCTAGCATCTAGCAAGCCACTTAAGGATTTAACCAACTTACTCAGTGCCCTATATACACAATGGTACCTCCCCTTTCGTGAATGGCACTAACATAAAATTAATCACCAATTAAGTCATTCAACGTTTAGCCTTGACCATTTATATAGCGGCCTAAGTGAAAAACCACTTTGAGTTACCTTTGAGTTCTCCAATGTGTGATGTGTCTCAAAGGCAGACCCTTTAAAGTTAATGCTTTGAATTAAAACAAGTGTGAAACTCAAAGTTATTTTCATCACCCAAGATTGCTAAAAATATGTGAGGGGAGAGGATAGACACTTAGTTTTCCAAACACGGAATACGCAACATACAATTCATCGCAATATTGTTTTTAAGTCCCTTGAGTGGCATTATCCAGAAAAATATAAATGAAGTGTATACAAGATAGAAAAAAAAAATTATGTGCAGGGTAAGTGCACCAAGATGGTTCCCAAAAAGGGGACTTAAGTGGACAGCTTTTTTCTGAAATCAGGAAATACTGACCTTGGATGTGAAATTGAGGATACTTAGACACAAAATTTTGATATGGAACGAAAAGAAGGATTCAAGTGCTCTGAGTCTACCTTCTAAACTACTAATTTATTTTGAAAATGATTGAGATTAAGGGGTTCAAACGAGCGACGTACACAAATTGGTGTTTTTTTTGTTAGAAAAACGTAGCATAGCAACTCTTGTACGACCCTCGTACGATGAACTTTTTTTTAGTATTTTTCAAATCGCAATGGTCAGAAGTTAGCTAACAGTATGTAGTTGATGCATGATTTTTTTGATAATTTTTTAATGAATACTTGATTTTTTACTAATTTGCGAAGTGGACATATCCTGAAAATAGAATTTTGGTCATGCTACACCTACAAACTTTGGAAACTAATTGATTTGTTTTTCTTTTAATTTTTTAAATTTGTAGAAAGGAGTCTAGTTTCTAAAAATGTAATTTATTTGAAAAATTGATGAACGGTTAATTTATAATGAAAAAAATACCAAACGCTGCTTTTTGGAAAAAAAAAGACATATAGATAAAATAAATTATGGATGAAAGACTTAACATTTTTAGAAAGTGAAAAAAATTATATCGTTAGATAGCTAAGAGATAACCCAACATTACCCATGTGCTCGATTTTTTCGATATTGAACCACGTGCAATCCTGACAATGAGCACGAACTCGATTATGAGAAATATGGTGGATTTTTTAAAAACACGTCTCTAGTCGTTGGGAATGCCCTTCAAACCTTTGGGTTGGAATTCCAAGGCAATACCAAGCTTAAAGTTCGGTAATTCTCTAAGTAAGATAAAATGCGAGCACGCTATAACGAGAGCACATTATAACGCGCTCGCGTTATGTCTTACTTTATGTAAAATGCTAATATATTAATGTATGCTGATATATTTTTATGTACATGTATGTATGTGTGTATGCTTGTATGGATGTAAGATTATATGTGAAAATGTATTATGCTTGTATGTATGCATTTATGTATGTCTTTAGATGAAGGGAGAATTTAGAGAGAGTCTAGAGAGATGGAGAGGGGGCGAAGTGAGATTTTAAGAGAGAGGGAGTGGGAGAGAAGGGATTGGATTGAGGGGGACTTAGCTAGGTAGGATGGGAGGGATAGAGGGAGGGAGAGAGAGAATTGATGGAGAGGAAGAGAGAGAGAGGTGGGTGGGAGAGAGAGAATTGAGGGAAGGGAGAGAGAGAGAGAGAGAGAGAGAGGGTTATGTAGGTAGGGTGGGAAAGGGAGAGACTTGAGAGTGTGAGGGGGGTGAGAGGGAGTGAGAGAGGGTGGTAGGTATTGATTGAACAAGAGGTACGTAGAAAGAGGGAGATGATACATTGAGACAATTAGAGAGTGTGGGAGGGAGGGCAGGAGGGAGAGGTGAGATGTATAGATAGAGAGAAAGTGATAGGGGTTGACGGTATAGGGTTGAGGGATTAGGATGGAGGACCTATAGGGTTGATGGTTTCTAGGGTATTAGGTTTTAAGGTTTGAGGGTTGATGGAATAGGTTTGATGGTAGAGGGTATTTGGTTGAGGGTATAGGGTAGAAGGTTTAAGGTTTAAGCGTTTGGGGTTGAAGGGTTTGGAGTTAAGGGTTTAGGGTTAAGGGTTTACTTGGTTGAGGGTAGAGGGTTTAGGGTATATTTTTGAGGGCATATGGTTGAAGGATTAGGTTCAGGGTCCAATGTAAGGGGTAGACGGTTTAGGGTTTAAGGATTGAGGGTTGAGTGATTAAGGGTTGAGGGTTGAGAATTGAGGGTTGAGTGTTTAATGTATAGGGTAAAGGGTAGAGGGTTTAAGGGTAGAGGGTTGAAGATTGAGAGTTTAAGGTACATAGGGTCGAGGGATTAGGGTTGAGGGTCAAATATATAGGGTAGAGGTTATTGGGGTTGAGAGATTAAGGGTTGAGGGATTAGGGTTTAGGGTAGAGAGTATTGGGTTGATGGTAAATGTTAGAGGGTAGAGGGTAAAGGGTTTAACAATTTAGGGTTTAAGGGGTTAGGGTTGAGGGTCAAGGGTTTAGGGTTGAGTGTTTAAGGGTTTAAGAATTGAGGGTTTAAGGGTCAAGAGGGTTGAGGGATTAGGGTAGAGTGTTTACTAAGTGGGTTTGAGGGTTGAGGGTAGAGGGTTTATGGGTTAGGGTTTAAGGGTTTAGGGTTTAGGGATGAGGGACTAATAGGTTATAGAGTAGAGGTTATAGGAGTTGAGGGATTAGGGTTTAAGGGTTGAGGGTTGAGGGTTGAGGGATTAAGAGGGTATAGGGATTGAGGGATTAGGGTTTAAGGGTTGAGGATTGAGGGTTAACGGATTAAGAGGGATTAGGGGTTGATGGATTAAGAGGGTATAGCGGTTGAGGGATTAGGGTTTAAGGGTTGAGGGATTAAGAGGGTATAGTGATTGAGTGATTAGGGTTTAAAGGTTGAGGGTTTAGGGTTGAGGGATTAAGAGGGATTAGGGTTTAAGGGTTGAGGGATTAGGGTTTAAGGGTTAATGGATTAAGAGGGTATAGGGGTTTAGGGTTGAGGGATTACGGTTTAAGGGTTAAGGGGGTAAAGGGGTTGAGGTATTAGGGTTTAAGGGTTGAGGGTTGAGGGTTTAGGGATTAAGAGGGTATAGCGGTTGAGGGATTAGGGTTTAAGGGTTGAGGGATTAGGGATCAAGGGTTGAGGGATTAAGAGGGTACAGGAGTTGAGGGATTAGGTTTTAAGGGTTGAGGGATTAGGGTTTAAGGGTTGAAGGATTAAGAGGGTATAGGGGTTGAGGGATTAGGTTTTAAGGGTTGAGGGTTTATGGTTGAGGGATTAAGAGGGTATAGGGGTTGAGAGATTAGGGTTTAATGGTTGAGGGATTAGGGTTTAAGCTTTGAGGAATTAAGAGGGTATAAGGGTTGAGGGATTAGGGTTTAAGGGTTAAGGGATTAGGGTTTAAGGGTTTAGGGTTTTAAGTTTAGAGTTTAAGGTTTAGGGTTGAGGATATAGGGATTAAGAGGTATAGAGATTGAGGGATTAAGGATTAATAGTTTAGTATTGAGGTTAGAGGATTAAGAAGTTAAAGTTGAGAGATTAGGGTTTTAAAAAGGTTGAGGAGGTTGAGGGTTGAGGATAAAGAGAGGTATAGGGATTGAGGGATTAGAGGTTTTGAGGGTTGAGGGATTAAGAGGGTATAGGGGTTGAGGGATTAGGGTTTAAGGGTTGAAGATTGAGGGTTAAGGGATTAAGAGGCTATAGAAGTTGAGGGATTACGGTTTAAGGGATGAGAGTTGAGGGTTGAGGGATTAAGAGGTTATAGGGATTGAGGAATTAGGGTTTAAGGGTTAAGGATTGATGGTTGAGGGATTAGGAGGGTAAAGGGTTAAGGGTTGAGGGTTGAGGGTTGAGGGTTGAGGGATTAAGAGGGTATAGGGGTTGAGGGATTAGGGTTTAAGGGTTGAGGATTGATGGTTGAGGGATTAAGAGGGTATAGGGGTTGAGGGATTAGGGTTTAAGGGTTGAGGGTTGAGGGTTGAGGGATTAAGAGGGTATAGGGATTGAGGAATTAGGATTTAAGGGTTGAGGGTTGAGGGTTGAGGGATTAAGAGGCTATGGGGGTTGAGGGATTAGGGATGAGGGATCAAGAGGTTAAAGGGATTGAGGGATTAGGGTTTAAGGGTTGAGGATTGAGGGTTGAGGGATTAGAAGGGATTAGGGGTTGAGGGATTAGCATTTAAGGGTTTAGGGTTGAGGCATGAGGGATTGGGGTTTAATGGTTGAGGATTGAGGGATTAAGAGGGTTTAAGGGTTGAGGGATTAAGAGGATATAGGGGTTGAGGGATTAGGGTTTAAGGGATTAAGAGGGTATAGGGGTTGAGGGATTAGG